>PVIJ01006527.1:0-91295 GCA_004024925.1 Scalopus aquaticus | reverse complement strand
TATAAACAGATGGGATTATATCAAAATAAAAAGCTTCTGTACAGCAAAAGAGACATTAACCAAAACTAACAGACACCCTACTAACTGGGAAAAGATCTTTGCACACAATACATCTGATAAAGGACTGATAACAAAAATTTACAAGGAACTCACACAACTCAACAAAAAAAAAGCCAATAACCCAATCAAAAAATGGGCAGAAGAGCTCAAAAGTCACTTCTCCAAAGAAGAAAAGCAAATGGCCAACAGATACATGGATACATGAAAAAATGCTCAACATCACTTATAATCAAGGAAATGCAAATCAAACAATGCATTTTTTAAAGTAAACATTTTAGTAAAACAGGAAGATGAAAATTGTGCCACATCATAAAGAATCTGACCAAAAATATAAAAATAGTATACCATTCTAAAATATTAACTAATAATTTAAGTTTGTCTTTAAAATTTGACTCTTATTCTCATGACTATACTACCATTCAGAGTAGACCTGAAAGTTGAGGTATAGTTCTTTAGAGAAGAAAATAATGTACATTCAATCAAATTTAACTTTTGACAAAAAATAAGTCTCAACACAAACCAAGAAAAACTTAAAGCTAATGCTATAAATTGTAATGGTTAAGCCTTTTTGAATATTTTGTTACTAAGAACATGAAGGATTAGATCAGGTGAGAATTCTTGTTGACAGAACCTCTTTTCCTGTTCAGAAATCTCTTTTTCTGAGAGCAGAGGAGTAGATAATCTATAGCAATTTTCCCATCCCTGTAAATTCTTTCTTTTTAATGTTGTTAATTTTTAATTGGGGGTGATGGTTTATAACACCGTATATGATCCAGAGGTATAGCTCACACTTCTTCAGCTGTATGTTACTGCACCACAACCACCATCAAAACACCAGAAACTTCCACCAAATTACACTGGGCTGTCTCCCCACTTCAAGCCCCTCTCACCACCCTCCCTCTCTGGTAGTCTCAGTTTTGCAGTCAGATTTCTAAGGTTTGGTTTAGTTTTGTCTGTTTCTTTGTTTTGTTTCTCTATACTCCACATGAGTGACATCATCACTTATTCTTTCCCCTCCTCTCATCAAGAGGTGGGTATTGTTTCCTCTGCTCCTGGAATCATAGTTAGTTTTACGACTTTTATGACCAATAGATAGTTCTAAGGTATGTGAAAGTGTTCTGGAAGATTCAGTTTTCACTCTTTGGAATGCCTGGATGGTCCCGTAAAGCAGTTAAACTACACTGTCAGGGATTCTATGTGAGAGTGATCCAAGGGGCCTCAGAGCTGTTCAACCACCCCAACTAATGCACCAGATATGTGAGTCAAGCTATCTTGTGTCAACCAGCATGATTTGAGACTCCAGGTGACTGTTAATTCCATGACCTTAGGTAAGACCAGCAGAAAACCAGCCCAGACTGCTCAATCAGGGACAAATAAATGGCGCGTTAAGCCACTGATTTGGGCCACTTTGTTATACTGCATAGATAACTGATACAAGCAGTTGGTCGAATTTAGGCAGGTAAATGACGTTAATGGCAGAGGTTTCTAAGAAGGGACTCATCACTACTTCAGAGAAAGACCCAGTGCGTGCTGGGCATAAGAATTAAAGAAGCTCCACACAGTCCTCCCTGTTGTCTGATTGGTGGAAGAGCTTTATATTTATGATTTCTGACTGAAGACTAAAACAGTAAGCTTCCTAGGAAAGAATACATAAACAGCATGTGAAGTATCAGTCTTTCTAAAAATGAGCAGACATGTCCAAGCACAGAGGACCTACAACAATCTTCTTCACTCTCAATGATTCCAAAGAATGTAAGGATGGGGCCTCCCCAGTGGCGCAGCGGTTGAGCGCTGCGCTGTGGAGCTGTCGGCAGCGGGGACGCGAGTTCGACGCCCGGCCGGGGAGAATCCCACATGGTGCGGCAGACCTCTCCTGCCTCACCCGCTGCTCCCCTCAGCAGTGTATTTCTGATCTGCCTGTTCTGCTACCCGCTCTGTCTCTGGTGAACCCTCTCGCTGCCCCACGCCTCTGGCCTGTACCCCAGCTTATATGTATAAATAAAAAATAAATAAATAAATCTTTAAAAAAAAAAAAAGAATGTAAGGATGCATCTGTGACTCCCAACACGTGTGTAGATATGATCTGGGATGTCTAGCAGTGAATGAAATAAAGAGTGTTATAGTTAACAATAATCAGTGGCTCCAAAACATACTGCATGTCCTGAAATCCAATATTTAATATTCTGAAGTTTAATATTAAAAATATATATAATTGCATTCCTTGTCCATTTAACTCCATGACTGCTACATAAATATTGTTTTTATGTCTGTTATGAATTCTTTGCCATTCTTAGACTACCTGTCTATCTAAAATTTTTACAAGATCTAGGAAATAGCACTTTTACCCGTAGTAAACAAGGACCAAACTGTCACAGTTTTAATAGAATGTAGACAATATATTTTATTGATATTTTCCCAGTCTTCTAAAGTAATATTCCTAAACTTTATTGTACTTTTAGTGACTTTATGTTACATTATAAAAACCAAGAAACTAAAGACTATACTAGTCATTCTATTGTTTAGGGGTGTGTGTGTCTCTGTGTGTGTGTGTGTGTGTGTGTGTGTGTGTGTATTTACAGGTTTATGCAATCCCCATAACTTAATGCCTATTTTTGTACAGCTTGTCTGTCATTGTGGGTTATATTCATCAGTAAACTAACTACTCTGCCCTTCCATAACACCGGTCAACAGTGAGATCATTACTGATTTAAAAATGCCGTCATCTGTACTATCTTGGTGTGCTGAACATGAATATAACCGTGAAATTTTTTTATTAGCTCTCATTTTGAAGATATTTCATATAATTCATTTTATATGTTTCACCATGTAAATTTATCTAGTAGGACTGCAACAACATCCTAAATCAGTCTAGAATGATATAATATTGCATCGTGTTGCATAATACCATCATACACACATCATCCAGAGTTGATTGCATCATTTTCTGATGCAATGCAATACTACTGCCAGGCGGATGCTGAAGTAAGCTGACATCAGCAGTGCACTATAGAAAGCCCTGTCGGAAAGGTTGGGCATTGGAAATATTTCAGACTTTGTGCGAGACAGTTGAAGCTACTGTTCCATAGAACTGTTTTCACCAAGATATCACATCAATGGAACAAAGATACCAGGGGAAATGGTCCACTACAATGCTGGCTGACTACTGCTGGACACTCCCTAGAGATGCTCCTGAACAGCTGTACAAGAGACAAGTGAAGAAATCTAAGAAGTCTATGACTTGATTGCTAACAGGTATTAACCATAGGCCTATTACTATTGGCATGCATTTCATGATGCAAACATCAATTTATTGCAGATTACAAAAAAAAATTAGAGGCAAAATTAGAATTTGACTGTCATATTCACATTGAGCACATATAAATTGATAGGAAATGACTAATTTTATTTCAGTAACATGACTTTTGTAAAAATCTGTTGACCAGTGTAATCAGCAACTTTTATGACAGCTTTTATATAAGCCTTTATGATACTAGCAAAGTTTGAATTCTTGGATTCATTATCATAAGTAAGAAATGAAATGATAACAAAAAATAGTAATATCTAATTTAGAAGGATGTTTTTCTAATCCAAAAACTGTAAAAACAACGATACCATATTAAAACAATCCCCAACGAAGCAAAGAATTTTTGAAACACCAACAATGGAATATTAAGTGATTTTACTAAAAAACACTCGGGTGCCTTCAAGAAAATAGTGAGCATGCATTATTCTGGTGTCACTGCCTAGTTAATAATGCCTAATTTACATTTTCCATGAATTATCCTTGAACTATGAAGACAGATGGTACTGAGAAAGAGCATCGGATCCTGCACGTTTATAACTTTTCCTAATCTTTTACTTAACCTTTTATACGACTACAATAAACCTCTGCACAATCTTAACAAGAAGATTAGTGTTGGTGTTACACTTTAAGAAATAGTGCTGAATATAAAACCAAGTTTCTTATCTCCATCGTAGATTTTATTGCTACTATTTTTTAAAAGGTAGTTAGAATAATTTTATTTGGATCTAATCTGTAGCTTTTAAAAATAACAACACATACAAATTATGATGATGAAAATGGAAAGATGATTACCATAAATAGCTAGTTGCTTCTCTGTTCATCTTACTAAACAGATACAATACGTTAAAAGCTAATCAACATGCTTTTTTTTTTTTTTTTTTGCCCAGCTATACCTATCCTGTTCCTGGATGACCTACTAATTTTAATGGTTTGCTGGACTCCCATTTAATGGTTCAATGAATATAATACATTTGTGCTTTCCTTTGCATAATGAAATGGCCAAGTAAGCAAGATAACTTTTTGAAGTTTATACAGCTAGCGTTTTCCAAAACAATTCAAATACCTCAACTTCCCAGTATAATTAACAGTAAAAGTTAATGTAACTTATCCTTAAAAGTGCAAAATCACTCTAAAAGTGAGATTGGCTTCACTACAAAAAATCCTTCAAATTATATACATTTTTAAAAATTTATAGTTAGCAAAATGTTCTTTATAGTGGTTAAATAGATTTATTTCTCTATGTTATATTTAATTTAACACTGGATTACTCTGGAATCATGTAATTGCCAATAAACTCAATTAATGTTGAGAGTTAATAGATTCAGCAATAACAATTTTCAAAAGTATACACTTCTATAAATTTTCACATAGGTCTATCCTATTAGAGCGTTGAAATATTTGGTGGCTCTGAATTTTTTAGGGCTTTAATTAGAACGTTCTCAAATTGTCTAGTCAAAATTTTCTTTGCTGTTGTTTTGATTACTAAGAGAGTGTGCAAAATTAATATGCAAAAAATAAATTATCTCAATTGGAATGGAGTAAGCCAGGGAACAATTTCAACTTGAGAATCATGAAAAAAAATTATGACAATTTTCACAAATGAATTTAATATTTTTCACATGCACTCATATTCATGATAAATTAAACAATGTAGGGTTTATTTATTTATTTATTTTTTAAGATTTATTTATTTAAGCTGGGGTACAGGCCAGAGGCATGGGGCGGCGAGAAGTTTCACCAGAAACAGAGTGGGGAGCAGAACAGGCAGGTCAGAAATACACTGCTGAGGGGAGCAGCGGGCAAGGGAGGAGAGGTCTGCCGCACCATGTGAGAATCTCCCCTGCCAGGTGTCGAACTCGCGTCGCCTCTGCTGACAGTTCCGTGGCGCAGCGCTTAGGCCAGGGTGGCCCAGGGTTTAAAAGCATAACTAATATTTCATATTTCCTTTCATAACCTGTGAATGATACCTAAGATTGGCACTAGCTCTTATCTTACATTCATATTGCTTTATTTTCACTAAAATCTATTTTAAAGTGAAAGTCTGTATCCATTTCACTTTTAGTACAAAGTAAAGTACTCAAAAAGGGAAGTGATGAATAGTATAGATGAAAGGACAGGAGGAGGAGGAGGGAAAAGAGAAGAAGAAGAAGGAAAAGAAAAAGAAGAAAATGATGATTTCTGGAGGAGGGCATGGTTTAGGGAGAATTTATATCTTTAGCAACCTGGTCATGCTCTTTGAGCTCTGATTCTAAATTTATTTTTTGTTGTATATATCCTCCTGAAAGAACTTATGTCCCATGAGTAATAAGACTTTTAAATAAATAGAACCTTCCAAGATGAAATAATCAACTGATGAGTATCAGGCATCTACTAGGCACAAAATATTGCCAAACAGTTACTCTGTATAGCAATTACAGCTAAGAGATCTATACAACTAATTTCAATGATATCTTCTGTATCTTTGACTTATCGTTAATTTAGGAGAGTCTGCCATATTTCCTATATGTTACCTCTGGGGTTGTCATTTGGGATCTGTAGGCTCTGAGTCCTAAAGCCTTGTGGAAGTCTGGAGCGATTGCTTTTATGATTATGACTTTTTGGTGAAATCTATTTATATATGTTGGATTTTTTTGTGTCCACATAAAATCTTTAGAATCAAGAAAATAATCTAAAGTCATTGAATGTTTGTATGAGAAATGCTCTAAATACTAGCCAAGACAGTGCAGCTGAAGAGATAGAGGGTGATCCTTCACTAGGGAGGAGGAGGGGGGCAGGAGATGTCTCCATCCCCCTTGTCCTCCCTAATAATGGAACTTTGTAACTTAGAATTGCTACAGCATCACCAGAAGTTCGAAGAAAGATCAACCTGCACAAGTAGATTGGTAAAAATTATATGAAGATGTTTGTAAAGGGAGAACTCATAAATATGTATACATTCACATATTGGGAAAAGCATTAAGTTTAGAGTCAGGAGAACCAGGCTCTCATCCTGACTGCAGATCAAAGTCTCTCCTTTCACCAATCAAGTCCAGGAATGGAGTCCATTTAATTCAACTATATAACTGGCCATTTTGCCTACTTAAGGACAGGCCTAGGGAAACAATGTGCTTTTATATTGCTAAACAACACGACACACATTTCCTTGTTCTACTTCATTTATAATAGACAGTCCTTTCTAAATCTAAAGGATTTGATGTTTGACTCCTGAGGAGAGTGAAGGAAACAGAAAAAGGGAATCTGTGTGTGAACTGGCTTCATGCACACCTGAGTAAAAAAATTAGCTTGAATTTGCTTGGCAGGATAAAAATGCCCTGGTTTATGGGGGGAGAACTGACTTTTTTTTAAGTATTCTTAAAGACTTTCATACAAAGAAAAAAAGTAGCTAAGATTTTTAGCTACGGGAAAAAGTGTCAATGCCAAGTGGAAATAAAAGCAAACTAAAGTTCCAAGCATTCTGGAATGATAAGGGGTCTTAGGAAGCATGGGAATAATACTTTATTCACCTTTAATAATATAGAATGTGGAGTATGGAATAAAATCTATTAAATTTATGTTTTTAATTGTAAAATCAAGAAATTGATATTTTTAAATACAGGAATACTCAAAGTTGATCACAGTGGCTTTTTTCAATAGGCTCCATAAGAAGTAAATTACAAAGTTCCCATTTAAGCCCAAAAGGACAAAAAAAAATCCATTACTATTTGTTCTTTATTGGCATAATAGTTCTTCAGAATGGCTTACAACTGAGCTTATATTTCACACATGAACTTTGATTGAGCTCACCTGTTGTGATCTGCTTTAAGTGCCCACATTTTCAGCAGCAGCTGTAGATTGCCCAAACCAAAGCTTTTATAATGTTTTAAAATAATTAAAGGAGCTTTTTCCTTCTTTTGCTATCACTTGAATGTTAAACAGAAATTACTCAAGTTTGGAAAGCTGGTGGGGTGGTAACGGAAGTTTGGTTATCACAGGTTTTAGATTGTCTTTCCTACCCAGGTTTTTTTTTTTTTTTTTCTGCCAGCACTTCCTGACCAACACAGAGGTACTTATCCCTGTTCACTGTCAGCTCTGTCAAAGCCCTGGCATGGGCATGTGCCCAGCAGCCAGGGGTGGGTGCTCATGGCAGTGCTGTCAGTGAGGCGTCCACCTGTCTTTAAGCCAGATGATGCGGATTTCCCTAGAATGTTCTAGCCCTATTCTCATTGTCACTGATGGAAGAAAGATAGAAAAGCTGATTAAATGAAAGTGGCGACTAGAAGAAAAAGACTCACAGCAACAGAGAAATTGTATTGGCTCCAGTGGTCATTTTGATTATGCTCTTGAAGCAATATTGTGAATGTATAGGTATTTTGCAGTTGCAAAATATCTATTAGCTAAAAAAGTCTCTTAATATCTAGCTCTTATTAAAGGTTACATGGCCCATTTTTCATTTTTCAACTAGAAGTCTACCTAAGTCATTTCAAACAATAACATTATATTTTGTTTTTAAACCATATGAACACACTAGTTAGCAAACTTCTTTACCAAATCACTTTACTCTCTTACAACCCTCGATGAAAAGACAGTTTCCCAAAGTGTGGTTAATTGCCTCAGATAGTAAAATAAAATAGTAGAGGTCTATGGAGACTTAAGTCCTAATTCTCTCAACTGAGGAGGACTGCCTGAGTTTCATTTCCCCCATCTGTAATATGAGAACATGAATTTGAGATAACTTATGAAGAGTTCCTTCTGGAGAATCTATCCCAAAAGACATACAGGTCATGTGTTCCCCTGTGACATTGAGAGTCCACCTATATTTTCCACTCCACAAAAACAGCAATAGAGAGTACCACACTGACACATTTCATGAACTTGAAATTGACCATCTTTCCCAGTCTTCTTTTTTTTGAACCTTTATATTGCATATATATGCATAAAAAATAAAAGTATATTTTACTTAACAAAATTTTAAGGAGAGCTGTCACACTGAAAATAATTTTGAGAAACAAAACATTTCAAAGAAAAATAAGTCTTCAATAATTTGCAAAAGCCTTAGTAAAGAAATTTAAGCGGTTTATTTGGAAGGAAGAATAAAGAGTAGAGAAAAAAAATTGTGTTTATGTATAGGAAATGGTGCATTTGTGGGAGGGGAGATATGAAAGGCAGAGAAAAAAAGAGAATTTTTTTTAATGCACATGCTTTCAGCAATCAACATTTTTTCATAGTAGAAATAAAAATTCACTCCTAATTAAATGCTAATTAGGTAGTAAAATGTGTTTTTATTCTACTGTTAATTTTCCATTACATTAACCTTCTCATCAAAACTTATGCTTTTATACTAAAGTTTCTAATGATAGAACCTCATGAAAAAAGTTTAGAATGCTTCGTCTGCATAAAATGTAGGTCTTCCTGCAGGGTTATTATTTTGTGTTTTATAGAGAAAAGCATAATATACATAAAATAATTAAGTATAAAAGTAGCTATTGTGATTTAAGTATCATCTGTAAAGATACCATTCTAGATAAGAGAATAAGATTGCATATGAATTTACTAATTAATGTACAGAAAAGAGTTCTCTATTTTCTTTTTTTTTAAAAAGATTTATTTATACAAGCTGGGGTAAAGGCCAGAGGCGTGGGGTGGCGAGAGGATTCACCAGAGACAGAATGGGGAGCAGAACAGGCAGATCAGAAACACACTGCTGAGGGGAGCAGCAGGTGAGGTAGAAGAGGTCTGCTGCACCATGTGGGATTCTCCCGGGCTGGGCGTCGAACCCACATCGCACACTTCCCACAGCGCCACAGCGCAGCACTCAACCGCTGCGCCACCAGGGAGGCCCGAGTTCTCTATTTTCAATTTAACTTATCTTTAACATGCTTTTACTTTTAGAATAAATTATATATATATTAGCATTTAAAAACATCTTAATACAATCCCTCTTATCCTTCCATAATTTCTTACTTTTCTATCAGCATCTGAAGAACAGAGCATTTTAGTCATCTTTATACCCCCAACACCTAGCAGGGGCTTAATGCAAACCAGGTATTCAGTAAATTTGCCTGGATCTCTACAGGTCAAACAGGTTTAAACACCATTCTCCAGTACAACTTGTGCATTTTCCCCTAGACCTTTACACACCCAAGATTTTGAAAACCAGAAGAGGCTGTTTTCCCTTTTCTCTTCCCATTTTAATTCAATCAGTTTCTAAGCACAAATTCAAATATCACCTCTCTCATAAAACTAACCATTTGAACCTCTTTTATATACCCACTGACTGAATTTTCTTAATTCAGCCTTCAGGACTCTTCAGGAAGAGTCTTCAGCTCTTCAGGAAGTGACTGTTATCATAACCAGATCTTCATTAGTGGCCCCCAACATGACAATGTAGGGACCCCTCCGAGAGGTCTGTCAAAATGGATCTAAGACAGGACCTCTGCACACAGGAGCAAGACATTAAGGCAGTTTCCTCTACATTTGCAAAACAAGTCTGTGTTTTGAACAATTCATGGGGAAAATGCCAAGGGGACATAACAGATGGACCAAGGTTAGGATGATCTCTGACAATAGCAGGCACTGAAGATCAAAAAGGTATCACTTGGAATTGCTATAATGGAAAAAGTGGTTTTCAGAGGTGAGTATCATAGAACCAGAAACACAGTGGATTGGAGACAGCATTGAGGTGTGATAAGCCATATAATCTCCATCAGAATTGATAGAGATATGCAACTTAGGCCTGCACATGCTGGTAGCACCCAAGAAAAGACTACCAAGGGGATAAGGCAAAGCAAGAGGCTAAAGGCTCAGGTCATCAAGAAAGGCCTTCCTGCAAAGATGTATATTCTTAAAATTCCATATTAGTTGTTAGTTATTAAAGTCCATTTAAGCCTTATAGTATTTTACAGGCACCAAGTGCCCATAAATGAGGAATACTTAGATTCAAGACTGAAATGAGAGACTTTTCCTGTTTCTGGGGTGGCTTTCTCTTTGATGGGGAAGTTCTCACAGTTGGGTAGTGCACTGTTCCCCCTAAGTTCTCAATACAGTGGCAGATCTACATCTTGCACTTTAAGGGATTTTCACTAGCAGCTGAACAGTAACACTCTAAAGGCAGGGGTGGTGTGTTTCTAGTCTTAATGTGGTGCCTGACATGATGTAGGAATTCCCCGCATGGATTTATTTAAACAAATGCCACACCAGGGATGTGAGGGGTCAAAGCTGCAACAGACCAAAATGAAGACCAGCAGCACCAAGGTACGTGGACCAAAGTCCTGTCAAATCGAATCCTGACAATTAATGTTTATCATCTTCTTTTTTTCAATTAAAATTATAAGAGTGCATGTGAATTATGCATATTGGCATTATTAAAGAGTTTTCTGGAGCCAGATGGCATTTATCTCAAATAGCCTTCCCAAGCAAGAGAATATGTTCTGAATATACTTTGCTTATGAAATTCCACCCTTCATCTCTCTAATAAGTAAATTTGGTAGTAAGATTAATATTATATACATATGTCATATAATCATTTTACCTATGCTTATGAGTCAAATATATATACATCATACATATGCATATACCTATATAATTATCACCTACTCTTATCAATCAAAAACCAACTGAAATTGAGACTTGCTGCCTGAGTGATTTGTGAACTGACTGATTACAAGAAGCCTGGACAATGTCTGAATCAACTCAGACTCCCACATCTGACTTCTTTTCACAGCATGTTGTCATGGTATGTGGTTCACTGTTACTCATTTTTAGGGTGGGGGTAGAGGGTGGAGGCAGTGCCAAGCATTCAAACATGTTTTCAAAGGAAAAAACTGCAGCATTTGTCAATACTAACACATAATTTGCACTGTACTTCACGCTTCTGATAGACCTGATACAACTGAGCTTCACACTGGAGAAGGATCACATTCTTCCCATTTTACAGGTGACAGTTTAGAACCTCTGATTTGAACTGATTTGTTGGAGATCAAGCAGTTGGAAGGTGGAAAAACCAGTCTGGTCAATTCAAAATATACAAGATTGACTTTAAATTCAACATTGAGAATCATCAATTGGTTTCAAATAAAGGGGCATGAATGATTTAATTTGGGGTGAGGGAAACAAGACTTTTACACATAAGAAATAATGATGATAGAAAACCCCTAAGACTAACAAGCTCACCAAAAAAAGGAAGCAAAAATTGTGCAAATGTTACCACAAAACCATGATACTCTCTTTACATGCAGATTGGTAATTTTAGTTGTGATTATTTTTACTGAAGTTCAACATCCTGTTTTCAAATGACCCACTTAATTCCAAGTAAATGGAACAGGCACATCACATGCTGTAACACTGCTGACTAAAGTTAGGTTCAAACATCTAATTAAAATACTAATTTCTTGGGGTTCCATGGACTTAAGCTTTGTAAGATTCCTCTAGACCCTCCAATCACACTCCACCCCAACATTAGGACTGATTAATTTGCCAAGATTTCCTTTACTAGCTAGAACCATGAAGCTATGAAGTAAAACCATAAAAACTGACCGCATCATTGTGCAATCTGCCATTAGGAAACCCTCATTTCATGGTTCAGCCTCACAGTTGAAAACAAAAAGCAACTTCTCACAAGGGAAAATAAAGGCTTATTTTGCTTACACCTGCCAAACAATCCTTCTTAGTGTGGACTCCAGAATTCTCAGGCACCCAAGATATTGCATACCTTCTGGGAAACCTAGTCATAATTTTAACTTCTTGTGCCAATTTAGGCCAATCAAAATTTGGCTACAATTGCTAGTACTAATGAATGGTGAACAGACTCCGCAGAAGGTCTGAAGTCTAGAAATTAAAATGAATTCTTAGTGGACAGCACCAGCCCAAAAGTAATTTTATTCCTAGGTGATCACTAACATCATTATTTTGAGAACTGCATTTTAATGGTGGCTTTCTGAGGTAAAGAAGAATGATTTCCATAGAGGGTACTGGGAGTCAAATCTACAACTTATCAAAGTGACAATGAACACCTCCATGATAAGAAAATGCCTTCACAGATGGACTACTATAATTAATGACAACTCACTTCCTCTGTACAATAAAATTTAACTTACATCTTCATTTAAGTAGGATGTTTAATTTGTTTTTCTTGCCTTGCAATCTTACATCAACCTTACAGTATTTCAACTGTAAAGGTGCTTCATCAGGACTAAATTGTAAGTCTGAAATACCTTATCCAAAAGCTTTAGTTTAAGAGAGTTCTAAATTTCTCAAGTAGCAGAATACAGTAAGAGTCAGGAACAAAGATAGAGTAATATAGTGTAATATACCCTCTTTCAATGAGAATAAGGGGACCCCAAGATATTGGTAATAGGCAATATTTCTAATCTTAAGAATTCTGTAACTCTTTAAAATCATGTGGACTTTTAAAATCAAATTAGGAGAATTTCAATATAAAAATCATAGGGAAGGGGAGAAATCTTGAAACAAATCTAACCAGGAAAATTTGCTCTGCCTCAAAATCATTCAATGTGTAAATCAATGTTACCTCGATAAAATAAACAATGAAAATTTTCTAAACCATATTTTGTCTAACAATAGAATATTCAATAAGGAACATTTTGTTTTAAAAAATTCATCTAATTATATAAATGAAATGACATTTTATGTAGCCTTTTGAGTCTCTTTCAGCTTAGCATAACATATTTGAGATTCACCTATGTCATGTGCCTCTGCAGCTCATTTCTTACGCTACTGAATATTTATCATTTCAAAATTGAGAGACATTTGGTTTGTGAAACCACAACTTTGTATCATTTTTGTTTTCATTTTAAAAATTTAAGGTAATAGAGTCAAAATTTCAAGTTTTAGATTTTTGAATCTATCTTCAGCTATGTTCCTTCATAAAACCTCTGGCCTTCAGGTTATACTTTATTCTGATTTTTAAAAATCTTATTATCATTTTTATTTTATCTCTTGCATTTGTGAACTTGTAGGTAGCATCACTTTTTCAAAGGTTACCATAACTTCCACACTCAAAGCCTATGTTTCTTTAAATAAATACACACATTCTCAAGTACAAAGCCAGTCTGAACCACCTACAACACCAAAAGATCAGGAATTGGTAGGTGAAAAGACTTTCAATTTTGCCTTTATTTCTAGGCACACCTGTGACTTGTTTCCTCCACGGAAAGGAAATTAAATGAGAGTTTTTTTCAGTCTCCACTTACTATTGAAAATCTTGTCATTGTTTTATGATATAAGTAAATGCTAGAATTTGTCTTTAAATAAACCTCTTCAATTGAGACTCCGAGAGAGAGGTGGGAGAGTGAACAAGGAAGGAAGAGGACCCAGTTGTCTATGGTGGAGAATTATGGGTGTCTTGGTGGTGGGAGTGGTGTGGTGACATACATACATCTTAGGGGCTGTGAACTGAAACTCCTTTAGTCATATATAGTGTCACAAAACAATGTTACCTCAATTAAAAAAAAAAGTTGTAAATAAAACCCCACAACACAAAAAGACAACAAAGTAAATAAGTAAAAAATAAAATGAAAATGTTTATACAAATTGAATTTACTCATACTTGAGATCATTACAAAAAGTGATCAATGTTTTATGTATATTCCACAGTTTCCTAATCATGTCAAAAGCTTGCGATTTTATGAAATTGTAACTAGTGGCCGTCTTCATTAAACCACCTGGAGACATAAAATGAATCAAAAACAATAGCATTTTAGGATAAATTCAGCATGTAAAACCTAAATGATATCTTTCAGAACTATAAGAAAGTATATCCATGGTTAAATGGCATCTATTGCTCAGGCTACTTAATTTTGACACAAATTGTGGGAAAATCAACATCCATATAATGTCTAAAGTTATCCATTAAGCTAATAGATTTCTCTCCTTTTTTTATTTTGTGGAAACATGACAGGAATTTATATTCATACTAACGTTCAGACAATAATGAACCAAATCCTCTACACATTAAAAAAAAGCATTAAAATAAAACAAGATGCATCTGTTTATGACATTTTATGCCATTTTAGAGAAATAATAGTAAACTTTAATAATGTCTTCTGTCTATAAATATTACTTAAAGATTATACGTGAGATGTAAAATACATTTTTAAGCAAATACTCATGTACATAGAGGTAAAATACTCATATGCATATTTATAGTCTTCATAATTTCCTATTAAAATCTTCTGAGTCCCACAGGACTCAATCTGATTGGAATTAAAGCCATTTTACATTGATTGGTTAAACCAGAACTAATTTATATTCTGATGCATTTCTATCATCAAATATTAGAAAATAGGAAAAAAGCAAAAGAGAAAAGCAAAGATAGTTTGAAGATTCCTTGTCAAGGAAGGGAATGGGAGTTTAATCTGTAATAAAGAGTAAATCACTATAAATAATATACCCTTAGAATAAGGAGGAAGACAGAAAATTCTTTATCATTTTTACTAGCTCAAAAAAGCAAAATGGACTGAAATTAAGAACAACATGATATTAAATGGAAATAAGGTATGAGTGACAATGCATTGAGTATTACAAAACTCAAAAGTAGAATGAAAATTCACATTGAGTAACAGAAATTTATATTGCAGAATATAAAATAAAAATTTATATTAAAGAAAATGAAATCAAAGTACACATGGTAGGCTCTCAAAGAATTCAGAAGGAAAGCCAAAGATATTAAAACAAGAAAACCAGGAGACATATTGAGGGCAGGAAACAGTGAGTAATCTAAACCATGGATTCTAGTTGTCCTGGAGGAATAAACTGTAACTGAAGTAGAAGTAATAATTAAAAAATATGGAATCAAATCTTTTATCCAAGCACTTTTTTTAAAGGTTTTTGCATTATGTATCTGCACTAACGTCATTCTAGTGAAAAACCAAAATTGTCTATATGTAGATGGGTTCTGAAAGGGCAAAATATTTTAAAATATGTAAAAAGAGACAAAGGGGAAAGGATGCATGGAGGAAGAAAGATAGAATTAAGTAAACAACCTACCTTCAAAATAACAACAAAATGTGTTATCTGGATTTGGATTTCCTGAAGCATTAATCTAAAAGCGACAGAAGCATAATGCTGACAATTTTGTGGATAAGACAGCAAGGTGAAATGTCAACCCCACAATTGCTGGCATATTAAAGCAACAGAAGGGTAAGCAGAGTCATGCTATAGTTCAGGTCATATCACATACATGTGTTCATATTTACAAATATTCTTTAAGATTTACTATAGCCAGTCTTGAAAAGAAACAAATTTAGATCTTAGTGCTCTGATGAGATGAATGGGTGACTCTACCGTTACTGAGTTTAAATCTCAACGGAAGCCACTCCATGGCATTGGGTACAGTCTGGCAAAGCTGGACTCTGAAAAATTCCTCAGCTTTTCTTTTGGATCTGCTGCATTTCCAGTCACAGGAAGTGAGAGCTTTCTTGCCCATAGTTCAAGTAGAATGTCTTATAATTCTGATGATTATTTAATATAACAGGTAGTGTTGGTTGTTTATTCTTGATAATAATCATTAACTAATAATACTGAACATGAAGCCAGGAGAAATGTTAATCAGAAAGTTTCCTTTTGCCTTCCTTGAAAGTTAGGTTGTTACAGAAATCAACATTTCACAGCAGTTAAATACTTTTTTCTTATTTTGCAAATCTGAAGACTATTGAATGACATTCATTACTCTTATCCTTTACAGTCTTAAAGACTAATAATTCATCCAGCAACCATATTTTCTAATTTTTTATCCTCCATCCAGCACATATGAAAGCTTTTAAATTAATTCTGCTTAAAATCAATATATTATGTGTAGTCATAGCTATGAATAATGATATTAAGACAAATAAGATAGTAAGAAATGCATTAAAATGCAAAATGTTAATAGTAGTTATCCATAAATAATGAAGCTACAGGCAATCTTTTTCTTCCTGAGTTTTCTTTTTCCAATTTTCAAATGAGTATATTTTAATCAAATATTTTTGAAAAATATATAAAGCAAATATTCTGATTCTCTAGATCACACTACTCAGATAAATACAAATTAAATCAACAATAAAATACCACTTCATACTCAAAAGGGTATGAAGTACTGAGTTCAGGTAAAACAATATATACTCTGGTGTCCTGAAGGAAGGATTGCGAACTGTAACATTAAGATCTGGTTAAGTTGAGTATTTGTGCTTATGTTATTATTTATGTATTTCTTTCTATAAATATCAAGAAATTCTTGTTCATGTAAACAAAGCTATATATACATATATGAATATGTATAATATGGTTCATTGAGACCAAATTTGTAAGAAATACATATTCCTTCTTCTAAAATAAGTGAACTAGACTTCGTATGTCAATATGGATGACAGCTGAAAAACATTAGGTTTTGCAGAAAAGGCAGTATCTGTGTCATACTGCACAAATTTAAATTTTATGCATTAATAAATAAAGCTTAAATATGGAAAACAATTCCATATTGTTTATGAGTCCATAAATATAAAGTATAATAAGATTACTGGGAAAAATAAACACCAAATGCTACAATGTGGCAGATGGGTAATAACGGCATTGGCAAAAGACACACAGACACACAAGTATGTATGTATGTATGTAAGAGGTACTGTAATTATACATCAATAAGTAGTTCTATTTGAAAGATTCTATTAAATCTTTGTAATTTAAGCAATCATATCAATTATAAATAAAGAATATAATTTGAAAAATGTGTTTAGATTTTGACTGACTTTTATTGCTATTTTTATTCTTTACCCTCTGATACCTTTGAGACTTGCAATTCAGTTCCGTTAGATCTCATCAGTCAACAAATCACCTTAAAGCTCTAAAGATCCATCTTCAAGAGCAGTTTGGACAATGACTCTGCAAATAAAGGTTTTTAACATATGTATATTTTAACTGACTAAAGAAGAAAAACTGAACAATGGAATTGAAATACTGCATAGATAATAAAATCAATTAGAATGGGAAGATTTGAGGTAGCCAAGATATGGAAACAACCTATGTGCCCAACAACAGGTAAGTCGATAAAGAACATGTGATATAAATACACAATTAAATACTACTCAGCTATTAAAAAAGATGAAATCTTGCAATTTGCAATGGAACCAAGGATATTATGCTAAGTGAAATACATAAGAAGGACAAAGAAAAATATTGTATGATTTTATTTCCATTTAGAATATACAGAAATAAGACACAGGAACTCACAAAATGAACCCTAGACATACGATTGCAGAATTGAGACTACCAGAGGGGAAGCATGGGGAGAAGTAACAAAGGAGGAGGGGGACTGAATTGTCTGTAGTGGAGGACTATGAGTACTTTGGTGGTGGGTATGGTTTGGCACCATACACCTGAAGAGGAGTGAACCTATTCCCCTAAATCAGACAGTATTGTAAAGCAAAGTTATCTCAATTAAAAAAAAAAAGTGTGGAATTTCCTGTAATGACTTTGAAACTACATAGAGGAGAGAAACTACTGTGTGAAAATATTAGATGTCATGCAAACCTCTATTCTTAAATATATAAAAAAGCAAACTCTGGATTTCACTCAATGTCTAAAACTGTAAGAGACTAGATGTAGGCCAAGTCTAGAAAAACAGACCACTGAGTTTGCTAAATATTTCATAATTGTATTATATAATTTTATCAACTTTCTAAGTTACAGAAGCTGAATAATTCAGAGTAAAAACTTTTAGAAAAGTTTTACAATCACCTTTAAGACACTGCCACTGTCTTGACTTGTTAATTGCCTTTTTGTATGTTAATAGGCTTGAATCTATTAATATACACATTATATAACATCCTAATTTGTTTTCATTTAATGGGACTCTAATAGAGCACTACAAAAAACTATTCATTCACTCATTAACATGCTTAATAAACATTCACTTTTCCTTATACTCCAAAGAATTGTAAAGAAAGTGATACATGAACAATTTTAAAATCACATGGACTTCAAGACAGGAAAATCAAATGAGAAATATCCTGTGGGATATTCCCCCATTATTGTGGTACTCTACATCATTCCACACAGGGTTGGTTTGTTTGTTTATTTTCATTTCTAACCTGTATTAAACACTAGAAAGAGAGTGAGAACTGATTAAACACCTTTCTAATTTCAGACCAGCAATTATTTTTTCTGCTTGAAAATAGCAGCTATTGTTTTCTTTCAAATAGTACTAGTTATTGCGATACCAGATTCACCAACAGAATTGATGATAAATGTTGGCTGGCCAAAATTTATAGTGTAAGACAGACACAAAATAATTTTCCAGGTGTTTATATTTGATTAATCCAGGAAGAAATGATTTCTCCTTACTCTGATAATTTAGGCATGTCTAACATTTTGCTTGACATTATAATCTTTGGATAATGTATTTTATTATCTATGTCAATAATAAACATTAACAATTGAGTAGCACTTTAGAATAAACTATCACTGATATCATGACATGGTCACATGATGGACAGTAGTACTACTGATGACCACCTTTCGAGGAGAACAGCAGCTCCAAAATCAAGGTCCAGTTTGCTGAGAAAGGCTGACTGCTCCTGGTTCCAGACAGCTAAGAGGTAGCCAATGTTCTCCTGAAAAGGACTCAGTCAAGATGAAATATGAACTGTGGATGACAAAGCTACAGGAAGGCATGGCCTTGAAAGTGATGTCAAGTGATAAGACCCTGCCTATCATCACACTGATTATTTACCAAGAGAATCAAAAGTCTTGGAAGATGCCTTAGATGTGCACAGAGATGAATGGAAAGAGCACAGTCAAACATGTGCTATACTATAAGGACATTTCTCTCACTGACTTCAGAAGGAAAGAGCTTATTTACAACTCTTTCTTGCAGAATTTTACTGCCCTGTCTGCATATCTTTATTCAATTCTCTCTCCTGCCCTCCTAAATCATTATTTTATCCATCTCTACACTGTGATGTTCTTCCCCTTTCTTTTTAATGTTTTTAATTCACAGTTTCTCTCCTATTCTGCTGTTTCTCATGCCTGCTAACTTCACAGTTTCCAGTCTACATTCTCACCAACAGGGTTGAAGGGTTCCTTTTTTTCCACACCCTCATCAGCATTAGTTGCTTGAGGATTTTTTTTTTTTTAATATGGGCCATTCTCATGGGAGTGAGTATCTCATTGTGGTTTTGATTTGCATTTCTCTCATGACAGTGATGTTGATGACAAGTGATTTTTTTCATGTGCCTGTTGGCTCTCTGTATGTCTTCTTTGCAGAAGTGTCTATTTAGCGCTTGTGCTCATTTTTGGATTGGGCTATTTGTTTTCTTCTTGTTGAGTTTTCTGCTGCCATGCTTTATCTCCTGGCTTCTGGAATTGACACAGAAGACTGGGAATTACCTATCAGTTCATTTTCTGCTCTTTAAAATCCGGAAACCATTTATGGCCATATGAGTTATGTTTTCACAGTCTGATTATGTCCCTCTAATTCTTGCCTCCTCATGCTCCTATTTTGTTTCCCAAATCGATGTTATGCTACTTGAGGGTAATTCTTATAGCAAACTCTCTTGCTCAGCCCCTGGTGCTCATTCATTTACTCATTTGATATTTACTGAAAATGTTTGTTGTATCAGACCTCATAGTAGATGCTGGAGAGAAACTCAAATACCAACAACTCTTTGTCTAATTAGGGGAAACAGGCCAAATGACTAATAGAGTATAGTCCATTATGGAGGAGAACAACACAGGTAGTACAGAATGTGCATTTAATCCACCTTGGAGGCACTAGGATGAGACATGAAAGCTAAGATCTAAATGAACAAGAATTAACAAGGTGAAAGGGAAAGGGAAGAGTGAGCATTACAGGCAGAGGAAACCGCATGTACAGTCTGTAGGCGGAAAGAAGCATATACAAGATGGCTCATTACTGTAGTTCCTGGGAGTGGAGAGGAAATTTTATTTTTAAACACTTAACTCTTCACTGATCACTTCACTCTACATCAATTAAAGATAAATAAAAACACACTTAAAAAATACAAATCATTAAGTACATATTTCTATTAAGACTATGAGTCATTAAGTATAACATTTAATAAAATCATGAACCTATAAGGGTTTTTAATAATTCATTTGTCTTGACTCCCCAAATACTGAGTTATTAAGTTTTTCTCTGCTTAAAATGGTAGTAAGAAAGAAAATAGGTTTCTATAGGCTAAATAAATAACTTTTTAATTTCTTCTATTCATTTAATTATTATACAAATATTTAATGAATTCCTATTATTGCCTAGTATGTCTCTGATGATGCTTTCAGTGCTAGTGAAGAGAAGAAAAGAACACTAAAACAAATAAACATCCAAATAAATTGTGTTGCACTTCAAATATAAACATTAAAGTCAAAGCAAGCAAATGATCCATAAGTCTAAAATCAACTCACATAAAAAAGTTCATTTACTAAAAATGCTGTTGAAATCAAACCAAACACTAACAAAGCTAATAGTGGCATTAGTTTTAGTTCCTTTACAACTTACTGAATCACATCAAGTCAAAATTCACTTTCTAGAACTGGACTCAGTTTATTAGGAATAACAATTAGGTCTATGCTGAGAGGCAGCATCTTGTAAGGGTTATATGTGCTGCCTGTAGGGATCAGCTGCAACCTTCTGTGATTTTCAAACTGAATGGATTTAAGCAGGTTTTGGGAGCTTTTAAGAATTTCATTTGTTTTTTATTATATGAAGAAACAATTTTTAATAATGTTAATACAACCTTGGGTTGTTTGGAGGCTTCATTTGAATTAATTCAAAATGAATGAGTTAATTCATAATAAATGCCTGCCTGGTTCTAGACATATTAGGTAACTGCACCATAATCTATTAAGAGAGTAAGGACCCTGGCTGTTCAGAACCACCGTGCGGTTATTTCTACCTTACTATGTCCTTAATGCTAGCATGAGCGTATTCAGTTTCCAATGGTAAAGTGCTGGTTTTCTGTTAAACAACTCTGCCTGGCTGTATCCTGATTACAGCCTTCTGTGATATTAAACAGTCAGGAGGTTAAGCACAAGCTCCTTGGGAACCTCCATTAGTAACAGAACCATTCACATGGAGATCCCACCTGCAGACAAACAGACCATCCACAGACATGGCCAAACACAGTTTTCTCCATAATTTTACCCAAGAGGGCCTCCCCGGTGGCGCAACGGTTAAGCGCTGCGCTGTGGAGCTGTTGGCAGCGGCGACGCGAGTTCGACGCCCGGCCGGGGAGAATCCCACATGGCGCGGCAGACCTCTCCTGCCTCGCCCACTGCTCCCCTCAGCAGTGTATTTCTGATCTGCCTGTTCTGCTACCCGCTCTGTCTCTGGTGAAACCTCTCGCCGCCCCATGCCTCTGGCCTGTACCCCAACTTGTATATATAAATAAAAAATAAATAAATAAATCTTTATAATTTTACCCAAGAATCCATAATGTCAACAGACACTTCCTCTTCTTCTTCCTGGCAGCCTCCCCATTGAGTAGCTGCATAGTGTGGAATCTGTGAAAGGCTCCAGGACAAGTCCATTTTCAGAGACTGCTTTATGCCCAGGTGAGATTTCTGATGTGGGGGGGACCCCGGGCAGCACTGCTGGTCACAGACAGATGCCACCACTGATGTTACAAAGCATTAAGGAGCTCGACATCAGGACTACGCCTTCTTTGCCATATATGTCTAATAACTTTGGTACCAACCTCTGCCCCCTCTGCCAATAATGTAACCACCAAAATCCATTTACTCTTTACACAAGTAAACAAAATGAAGGAACACTGGGACATCCATTGCTTCACTTAAGACAACAAAGGGCAGTATCATCTTCAGAGAAAAGTGTGTGTAAATGTACTGCTGTGAACTATGTGTGTTACTCACATTGGAAGTACTAGTGAGAATTCACCTATTCTGGCCCCAGCCTCATCCTTGCTCCTGTCCATGACTGTGGGACTCTGGAGCGACCAGTTGTTGGATGACAGCCATTGGTTTTCTGAATCGAGTGGGGCACGAAGAGGTTGGTCACTATCTGTCCTCCTCCACTCAATGAGACAGTGGCAGCAACTAAATAAATATCTCTGCTCTGCAGACCCAAATCTTCCCTCTGATGAAATGGCCCATGATCTAGCCTAGCTATCATGTTAATATGTCCACTTAATATACCACCAGACATAAGCTGCAATAGCACATTTCAGTGGGGAAAAAAAAGTGATATTTTGATTTCCATCTGTTGATATCTATACCTGTGTCTCAGTTGTTTTTAAACCAGATAAACATGAAAGAGAGAACAGATGATGTTAATTGATCTCCTCCAATACCAACACGTTTCTTTGAAAAAATAATTTAAAAATGTAAGAATCTTATGTAAAGTACATGGGAGTTAGTAAAAGACTATAAAAGCATGACTAAGAAAGTAGAATCTCTCCTAGGAAATCTCTTTGCATTACTGTTTTTGTTTCTTTGGCTTTTTATGTATGTAAATCAGTGAAATATGTAAGCCTGATTGACAATTATGCATGTCATTGTTTTATATGTATGAATAAATATGATAAAAGAAGAGGAACAACTTTTTTTACACAAGCAATTAACCTAATAAAGCATGATTCTTTAGAAACACAAATGTTAAAGGCATCTTTCCCTTCATTCTTTCTTAAAGAATCCTGAGGTTGGGCCTCCCTGGTGGTGCAGTGGTTAAGCACTGCGCTGTGGAGCTGTCAGCAGTGGAGACATGAGTTTGATGTCCGGCTGGGGATATTCCCACATGGCGCGGCAGACCTCTCCTGCCTCGCCCGCTGCTCCCCTCAGCAGTGTATTTCCGTCCATCTGCCTGTTCTGCTCCCCACTCTGTCTCTGGTGAACCCTCTCGCCGCCCCATGCCTCTGGCCTGTGCCCCAGCTTGTATGCATAAATAAATAAATATAAAAAAAAAAGAATTCTGAGGCTTACTATGTGAAAAGGTGCTGGTTTCAGCAGAGCTCACCTGTCACAAATTATATATCCTACTATTCATATCTAAGAGAAAATGCTTAATTTTTGAACTAATGCATAAAAATGCAAATGTGAGTTCATTTATATCTACACTTAACATAGACTGGAATAAAACTTCTTCTTTTGGCTTACGTAGCATTTTGTACCTTATCAACCACCATTAAAATGCATTAAATGGCTCTAATAATGATGTGCAATTGACCGGCCCAGTGCTTCAGCATTCCAAATCATGTCTAATTTCTGTCTGAAAATGAAGAACAGCCTAATTATCAGACTACTAACTTCAGGTCCTTTGAGTATCGGGGGAAAAAAAGTCAAAGAACATTAATTAGCTTCAACTCTCAATCTTATAAACTTATGTACTTCATGGTGAAACTATCGGTGACATAATTCCAGACTTTCCTCCATATGTATGCCTGAGATATTAACAAAACCTAGACTTGATAAATTAGATATGCTTTTTGCTGCCTTTCCATCCATTATCTCCTTAGTATGAATCTGTAATGTTTTTCAATATGTTTACTCTTAAAATATCAACCAAAATTAGAAACAGTGTTTAATCCCTTAAAATATTTATGTTTCATTTCAAACAACACATAGCCTGATAACATCCAAATGTGTCAAGGAAAAATAATGGGTGTTATATTATCCTCTAAGAACAATTTTAAATATAGAGTAGAACTAACAAATAATACAACTTATTAATATTTTGAAGGTGTGAGCTATAGCTCAATTTCTTATAAAGTCTGCTGACAGTTACTGGAGTTTGGCAGCAGAGGGAACAGGACAGGGTAGCGAAGTTGGGGAGGTAGTCCCTGTGCCATCTTGAGGAGTTTGGGATTTTATTTTATGGTTTGCATTATCCTATATGCCTTTCTTAGTGGTGTAACAAATATTTTGTAAAAAAAAAAATTAATTATATCATCAAATAATTTTGGAAGATAATAGTATTGAGAGAACAAAGGGATGTTTTTATTTCAGGATGTCTTAGAAACTTTAATATGCAAATGAGTATTTTTCATAAACAAGAATTTTGAATATACTTTACAAAATTTCTGGTTTTCTTCTGACTTTTGCATTTTTATGAGACTGCTTCTTCCTAGAACTTAGTATCACAAAATATACTATGGGAGTGTTTAAACAACTAGAGATACTTAGAGATTTTAATCCTAGAAGTGACACAGTTTGATCTACATTTAAGACACTTCACCCTGCTGGGTGAGTGAAAAGAGGCTGGGAGGTGATGTCTGAACTTCTTGAGACAAGACAATTAAGAACAGAAGAAAGGCAGCAGTGGTTAGGAGAACATGAGCGTAACAACTAGGCTTAACCTTAAAGAAAAATTTGGCCAGAGTTGACAATTAGTTTGTTGAGAGGGTAGATGAGAGGTTTCTCTCAAGTTTGTAGTTTAGGTGACTGGGTGAACATGGGTGCCAATCGTCAGGATATAGAATAATGGAGACGGGACATCAAGAACAAATACGTGAGCACATGTAAATTACGGCTTTTAAAGTTCTTTCGCAGGCTCATTGCTGTATGGACTACTCGTTTAAATCTAAGATGCAAGAAGTATACAGAGTTTTCCTTATTTCAATAAGAAAATGGGATCAAGATTTTAAATTATTCAACCTGGAATATTTAATATCACAAGTGTCACAAAGTAAGAATTCCCCTCTACCGCTTAAATCATCTCTCAGTAAAAAAGGAATTTTTCTATATTCTAGTTCTGAGAAGATCTCTTAGAGTTCAGGGCACTGACTGACCTCTGAAGAAAATGCATTATCATAAAAATCTCATCAAACAATTTTATTGAAATGTTTCTGGAACTGAATGAATTGCATGAAGGGGCAAGAAATATAACCTGGAATTAGGATTAAACTTTCAACCAAAATTAGGATTAAGTATTTAAGATTTAAGACTAATTTTTTGGGTTATGTCCTCATACTTGCCATTGTTAGAAATTGTTATACACAAAATTTTATAATACTGTTTTTGAAAAGTCATAGTGTGGCTACATTTTTTGAAAGCATAACATACCTACTCTATAAGTCTAAAAATTATGAATGTATGGTTTAAGATAAAACTTGCATTAATGGGCCTCCCTGGTGGCACAGTAGTTAAGCACTGCGCTGTGGAGCTGTTGGCAGCGGCGACGCGAGTTCGAAGCCCGGCCGGGGAGAATCCCACATGGCGCTGCAGACCTCTCCTGCCTTGCCCGCTGCTCCCCTCAGCAGTGTATTTCTGATCTGCCTGTTCTGCTCCCTGCTCTGTCTCTGGTGAACCCTCTCGTTGCCCCACGCCTCTGGCCTGTACCCCAACTTGTATGTATAAATAAAAAAAAAAATAAATCTTAAAAAAAAACTTGCAATAATAACACAAGACATAGAAACAAAAACTGTTGAATTTCAAAGAACTCATATAAATGTAGAAATGAGTTTTAAAAAAAAAACTGTATGAATGACCCCAAAGGCAGCTCTAGATGTTAAAGATGCAAGGAAGAGTTTGAATGACATTGATAATGGAAATGTGAGAAAAATCATTTTTACTAAAATGCAATATAACTGCCAAAGTGGTATCAGTAATTAAATTGACAAATAAGCCATAAACTTTCATCTAAATCTAAAGAGTTAATACATGTAGACTGGATCAAAATATTAGTTCTTGTTGAGAGAGTGGAAGAATTATCTCTTAAGCTAAATTGCCTTCTGTGCAGGCTTATTTCACTTTTGAATCACATTCCAATCTATACTACCGCCATTATTTCCATGGACCTAGGAAACACCTGATTAGATCTAATCAAAGATGAAACTGGAAAGCCACTGATGATCCTAGAAGCAAGGGAGGCAGAATAATAACGTGAAATTAAGGATGGTTTATGTGGTACTGACTCTCTAAATCTAGTCATGAGAATTTCAAAGATTGCTTCTGAATTTGGGAGGAACACGACTTCCAGAAAATGAGAAGCCTATGCCATAAAAATGCTGCTGAGATTTGGGGTATTTATGGAGAAAAAGTATGGTGGTGTGAAGAGTTGTAGACTCGGTGACACAGGGGTGGTCTTCCACAGTGATTCACCTCTGTGGGGAGACTATTCTCCATGGGCCTTCTGTCCATCCTGACAGCCAGGCACTGACTGCCCTTTATTCTGCACTATGTTTTATAATGCTTGATTAGCAAACAGCCTTGGAAAATGAAGACAGTATCTCCCTCCAGAGAAAAGGGCAGGCATTATTGACTCCCTAGTACAACAGAGATAAATCTCATGCAGAGGAAAGGGCAGACAAGCCTTCTGTCCACTTGAAAAGATTCAGCATTCCCCAGGCTCAGGGGTGTCGTCTTGTAACACAACATGCACTGTGCATGTGTTGGGGAGTCTTCTCTAAGACCCCCTGTGAAAAGTGGGGCTTAGGGAGTAGGTGCACAGACATTGGCCCATTACCTATTGTCATTCCTGTGAGCAAGACACTGTCTTCTACCCCTGGTTTTACAAGCTTGTGGCTTCTGCCAGTAGCTCTGAACTGGTGACAAGCTAACTTGCTGGTGTACAAATAGGGTGAAATCTCAGCTCTGTCACAGTTCCTGAAATTCTTTACATTCCCTCTTTTGCTTGTTTAGATAAAAAAGAGCTCAGGCTAAGGGCTAGATGATCTTTAGTTCTCCTCCCAACTCAATGAATACATAGAATTTATATTAGGAATATAAATAGCCTTGGCAAAAATGGTGCTTATGTTTTATGTTTTTATTGTTTAATAATTCTTAAAGTTATTTTCCAAAAGAATTTCATGCGTCTAACATTTTGAGTTATACATATTTGCTCTTTCCTTTAAATAAAAGAACAATGACTTTCAAGCTTTCCATTTACTTTTCAAAATACAATCTACTCTATTCAGTTAGAAATTCGGTTCTTAGACTTCTCAGACTGAACTGTAATCAATCTCCTCTCAAGTCTCTCATGCACACTCACTTCCTTTAGGAAACTATTCAATTATAGCTTTAGTTTTGAAGGTTCTCCCAGCACCTGGAAATGTCTATTAACATAATACCCCCAAAAGCTTAAGCCAGTTGGTCTATTATATATTTAAATTTTTTTCTTTGTTGCTGTTTCAATTCAAATAACATTAGCCACAAGAAAATGTTTCTCTACACATTTGACAAGAAAGAGTATTCACTCATTTTTGACAAAAAAATACTAAGAGTAGGAAATTTATTTCCTCATTCATTAGTATTTAATGACTTCCTACTATTTTCCAGGAATTTTAATAGCTGCTATAATATAAAAATTAATAAAACATAACTTCCTTCACAAAGTGCCCAATAAAATAAAGGTATGTATAATCTATTGATACATCTCACAGCATACATTTCCTTCAAAAACAGGTAACATACCACTCAAACATCAACAAAAATGTTAAATAGTAGGTGAATGAACATGAACACTGAATGAATGAATAAATATAAGTATGCTAACTGAAGAGAATCCAGGCTCCACATTAAATAAATCTCTTGGCTGTCTGGGTTTTCTGAAGCCATTTCAGATCAGTAATGCTAATCAAAACTCATTTCTTGCAGAAAGAATTTAAATTCTAATTGTATTAAAATCCCTGGCTAATACTTCTTACTAGGAAGCACAACGAAACTGTGAAACTGCACTTAAACTGTGTCTTAGGGTCAACTCTTTTTTTAACCTTTTACAAAACAAGTAAATAAGTTCACCTGAGGATTTCAACTGAGACACATGAAACCCTTTCATAATCTTAATACTGATGCCACATGCTTACCTGGGCCTGGGCACACACTGAGCTTTTGAATATTTTGATCTTAAGGACACAGTTATAACATATCTGGACATTTGGTTATTGATTTGACTCGATTTCTGATCAAGTATTAGGGAGGTAGATGGATTCCTGTCCTATTGGTACAGATTCCTCAGGTCTGCAATCTGCAGGACTGACAATGGGAAGTGTGGATTGCTGAAGCTAAAGCAGAGTTACTATTGGAGAGTGGGTGTTTATACAGGCAGAATCCTTAGTTTTATCATTAATCCATTCACTCTACAATTATTAATGGTGTGCCTACAATGTGGACACCACTGCCTAGGAAGAACTTAAGAAAATGGTATTCAACCAAATTCTTTTCCCTCAAAGAATGCCTCAGAGCATCTAACTGACCTGTTCATTTTTTAGTAGGCTTGTATGTTCCTTTCCTTATTTAATTCATTTATTTTATAACTCCTGGGGTGGCAGAGAAGGCATTGTACTTACAAAGTACAATGCCCTACAAAGCACTTAAAGTTTAATAAATGGGTTTGAATCAGTGTGAGTGAATGAGTTATGTTTGTGAGAGAAGAGTGTAGGATGCAGAGGGAGTTGTCATTTCTATCGGGGGTTGTTGGAAAGGCTTTGGAGAGTTTGACAAAAGCACTTGGAAGAGAGTGGATGATTATTATTCAGGTAAGGAGATAAGAAACATGAGCTAAAGGTCAGCATAATGCAGGTGAGAAGTACAAGTATGTCAGTACCTTTGGCCCCACATTAATCTGACTTCCCCACACATCCTTACTCTGAGAAGAAACTGACTTGTTCCAATGACATACACTCCTGCCTCATTTGTCCTCTCCTCAATTCTTAGCTGATTTTTCAGTTTCAGTCCACTTTCATCTCTGCTAAGTGTTGTCAGTCTTCATGCCTGGCCTTTGATCAGACTCCATCCATATTTATTCATCCAGAACTTGCACTAACCCAGTCCATGAAGAACACCTCCGGTTCTACCCTGGAAAGTGACTTTTGCAACCTGCCGCTCAAGTGGTTGCCCAGGATCCTGGCATGGTATCTCAAAATAAATATATCATTACTTCTTGGAGATGTTACTTCCTCTTAGAGTCATAAATTTTGAAGAGTTGAAAAGTGTTTTTTCAATATGTTAGTACAGTAGGAACTAATATTTAGTGAGTATTTGTTGAGTTACAAAAGCTTTTCTGCAAAATTTCATATTTATATTATTTGGTTGTTCTAACATCTCATCAATTTATTATTTATACATTGTAAATCAGATAACTCAGAGAAGTTGTAACTTCCCAGTCTCACAGTTTATAAGTAATTGAGGCAGGATTCTACTTCCAGTCTTCCTAACTCTAAAATACCTCTCAAAAAAGAAAAAAAATTGTCTCTGTCCTCTGTCTCTATTTCCCCTGCCTCTACCTTACCACGATAAGTGAAGAAAAGCTTACTACTCTCTAAGGCAGCATATTTTGATATTTTAATCAAATATCAATATTTGAAAATTAATTTGATAATTAAAATACACATGACAATACTAAAGAGAAATGAGCTATCCATGCAGGAACAGACACATATAAATCTTTAATATTACTAAGTGAAATAAGCCAATCTGAGGAGTCTACATCCCATGTGATTCCAGTCATACAACGTTCTAGAACAGACACAACCAAGCAAACAATAAAAAGATCAACAGTTTTGGGGGTGGGAGTTGCATGAAAAGAGGAGTAGAGAGAGAACAGAAGAATTTTAGGGCATATACATTCAGTATCATATTACAATGACAGATAATATCATTATACATTTGCCAAGCCCAAGGAATGTAAACCAATAGTTACTCCTATAGTTACAGACTTTGGATGATTGTGATGTGTCAATGCAGGCTTATCCTTGATTTAAGAAAAAGAAATTGTCATTCTGATAACACTGGTAAACACATTTTTACAAAAATCAGTTACTGAAATAAAATTAGTCATTTCCTATCAATTTGTATGTACTCAACACGAATATGACAGTCAAATTCTAATTTTGGCTCTAGGTTTGTTTTTGTTTTTTTGTAAACAGCAATAAATTGATGTTTACATCATGAAATGCATGCCAATAGTAATAGGCCTACAGTTAATACCTGTAAAAAAATCAAGTCATAGACTACTTCATAGATTTCTTCGCATGTCTGTTCAGGAGCATCTCTGGGGAAAGTCCAGCAGTAGTCAGCCAGCATTGTAGTGGACCATTTTCCCTGGTATCTTTGTTCCATTCATGCGAGATCTTGAAAACATTTGCTGTGTTCATCAGTAACCATACCAAGTTTTCAGGGAAGAAATCCAGATGGGAATGAAAGAAGTGGATCTTTAGAGACATATTGCAGCCAAGTTTCTGATACTACATCAGCATGTCTTCTACTATTTCCATGTAGTTTTCTGCCCTAACATTCCCAAGAAAGTTTGTGGACACAAGGCGAAAAGCAGTCCATGCGTATTTCGCATCATCCTGCAGCAAGTTGTTGAACTGGTCATCTTTGAAGAGCTCTCGAATCTGAGGACCCACAAAAACTCCCTCTTTAATCTTTGCTTCACTGAGTTGATGAATTTTTCATTCAAGTATCGGAAAGCTGGTGAGGTCCAGTCCCTGGCTTTCACGAAATTTTTCATCAAACCTAGTTTGATGTGAAGGGGTGGTAGCAGGATTTTGTGAGCCTCGAACAGAGCTGGGTGCTGGATATTCTTCTCTCCAACTGCTACATTTTGTCTGTGATTCCATTCCTTCCACAAGTAGTGCAATTCATTGGCACACCTATCCCACTCACATAAGAAACAAATGCATTTTGTATATCCCTGCTGCAGTCCCATTAAAAGAACAACTAGCTTCAAACCACCACAGATGTGACAGCTATACCTGCTATACAGCTACTCAATGGAATTCAGTAGCTGCTTTTAAGTTACCATATGCCTCTTTCATGTGGACAGCATGCACTACTGGAATAGATGGAAGACAGTTTCCATTGTGCAAAAGCACAGCCTTAAGACTCAGTTTCGAAGAGTCTAGAAATAGTCTCCATTCTTGTGGGTCATGAGAGATTTCTAAGGCATTCATGAGGCCCTCAATATTGGAACAGAATACCAAAGTACTTTCCTTTCTGAAGAAAGGCTCCAACTGCTGGTGGCCCTTATGATATAAAGTAATTGTGACATCCTCTTCTAGAAGATTCCATTGTTGGAGTCTTGATCTTGGCAATTCTGCCTTGTTCTTGGATAAGTCCAAATCATGAACCAGGTCATTTAGTTCTTCCTGTGTTAGTCTGTGTGGGGTTGAGGATGCACCACAGTGAAAATCTGGATCACTGCATGCTGATGGAACAGGAGAAGAACAGGTTGGCTCACCCTTGTCCTCATCAGATGAATCAAGAGAAAATTTTGCTGGGGTTCAGGAATAGGAATTCCCTCACCATGTGGAACTGGTCTCAATGAAGATGGAATGTTTGGATAGACTGTTCTCAACTTCTTTTGCTTCGTTATTCTGCTGGAAAGAGGAGGAACCAAGCAGAAGGAACAGTCTTTTATGTGGTTGCTTGGCTCTCTCCACACCACGGGGACTGCAAATGGCATTGATGGTCTTTTGCCGTTGAACCACTGTGAAAGCTGTGTTGTACATGTAGTACAGCATATATGTGGGCCCAAGGCTTGTCTTGGTCACCAACCTTGCATCCGAAGTCAAGATAAGAAGCCTTCTTCACTTGAGAAGTGATACCTTTCTTCTGGTTGGCAAATGTCACTTGCCCACAAATAGAGCAGAAATTGTCCACACTATTAACTCACTTTCAAGGCATGACTGTTCTGTATTGTGTCTAAATGTATAAAATAATGACAGTTCTATGGAACTGTCTCGCACAAAGTCTGAAATACATTCAATGCTCGACCTTTCTGACAGGGCTTTCTAGAGTGCACTGCTGACGTCAGCTTACTTCAGCAGCCGCCTGGCAGTAGTATTGCATTGTATCATAAAATGATGCAATCTACTCTGGATGATGTGTGCATGATGGTATTATGCAATGTGATGCAATATTATATCATTCTAGGCTGATTTAGGATGTTGTTGCAGTCCTACTTGATAAATTTACACAGTGAAACATATAAAATGAATTATATGAAATATCTTCAAAACGAGAGCTAAAAAAAATTTTCAGGATCATATTCATGTTCAGCACACCAAGATACTATAGATGAGGGCCTTTTTACATCAGTAACGATCTCAGTGTAAGTAATGTTAATGTGATTACCAGTGTAAGTAATGTTAATGTGGAAGGTTATGGATGTGTGTGGAAAGACAGTGTATTGGAAATCTTTATACTCTCTTAAATTTGTTGCACACGTAAAGCTGCTCTAAAAAGATAAATTTCAAACAAACAAATTTATACATTACATAAAACTTACCATTTTAACCATTTTTAAATGTACAGTTAGTTCAGAGTTATTAAGTAAATAAATGTTACTGTGCAACAATCACCACTACCAGCTTCCAGAAATTCTTCTTCCCAACTGAAACTCTATTAAACAGGTTTCCCATTCTCCCCACTTCCCTTAGCCCCTGATAAACTTTACCTACTTTCTAATGTACTTGCCCTTCTCCATATGGCTCATTTAATTTACCATGTTTTCAACAACTATCCATATTATTATGTATCAGAACTCCCTTTCTCTTTAAGAAATACTCATAATACTCTATTGTATGTATATGCCACATTTTGTTTAACCATTCTTCTGTCAACGGACATTTGGGTTTTTTCCAACTTTGTTATTGTGAATAATGTTATAACACTGGTGTACAAATAATTCATCGAGTGCTTGATTTCCATTCTTTTGGTATAAACTAACAAGTGAAAATGCTCCATGGCAATTCTGTTTGATTTTTTTTTTTTTTTAGGAACTTCCACAGTATTTTCCACAACAGCTGCATCATTTACATTCCCACCAGTTATGCATAAGAGTTTCATAAGGCAATCTTATTTGGATCACAGAAAATGAAATGTAAATAATTGTTGAGTAAAGGGATCCTTGCCAGAACACAATTTCAAACCTCAGAGGAAGAGCTTTAAGGGGAAAGGTCTCTTCAGGCCCTGGGAGAAGCGGGAGGCCAGCATGGAACAGACATTCAGCTGGAGAGGCCTGTGATACCAAGTTTCACTCTTTACGACTAAATGGTTGAATAGTTTCTTCTGAATAAAACTCACCTGAGAGGCCAAATTCTCTTCAACTTGTGCTCAGAAGAGTTGTGGGGACTTCACAGACCTTGTAACTGAGCTGATCTTCTTCCTTCTAGGTAAAACCAAGTGTCTGATCCTGTGGGGATTCAGTTTATGCTGATCATGTGTTTAGTTTTAGTGTGTGTATGTCCATACAAAATTTTAACCTCTGCTTCTTCAACCACACTTTTCCTAAAACTTTTTTACCTCAGTTTTACCTAAATCTTATGTTTAGAGTCAGCTTTATACACTAAATATACCATGAACTCTACTAATTGAAGAAATTGCAGGCTGTTTTCTAAAATTCTTATCTGTCTGGTTTGATTTTTGCCAAAACGTGGGTCTTAACTTTCCTGAATTCATTCCCTGCACCAACTTCAGAAGTCTTTATTCCCTGACTCTCTAAAGCAGAGAAGCTTGCTCTAGCATGTACTAGAAGGATAACATATGTAAAAAAATGTAATTTCTGTAATTCCTGGACCTTCCAGGTAACTGTGGAGACCTTGTACACACAGCTTCAGTTGCACAATAAAATATCACAGAAGAACTACAATGATACAATGAAATGAGTATTTTGAGAAATCATATGAATGATGTTGAGCAATAATATGGGTTCAGGGAATATTCAGATGTTTTTGTGTACATAAGAAATTATTTATAAAGTAATTACTACTAGAATTAACACTCTAGCTCAGGTGTGTTAGTAAGAACCCATTCAAGGATTATAAAAACAGTTAAGTGTAAGAGATCATCACTTCTATTAAACTAAAACTGAAAAGAGGGGTCTTATCTAAAAACAGGTACAATGGACATATTTCTGGCCCCTACTGAATGGGTAAATGGGTTTTGGGTCATATTTCTTGGTCAGTTTTACTTTTTTATATGAGCAATGAGTAAATCAAATTCCTTTTCTTACATCTCAATGCAATCATCATGCTTACTCATTTCCAGGCTACTATTTCCACCTGTTTCAATAGTTTCTTATACGATATGGTTTTTATTTTCTTGAGGTGAGGAAATTCTACTTAATTAGGATCTATGTAAAAATGCCTAGCCCACAGGAGCAGGCCAGATTCTCCAGACAAAGACAACTCAGTGGAGAGTTCTGTCAATCTTGTTATCTAACACCTACAGAGCAACCTAAGATTATGCTAGGTTAGCTATTTTTAGGACACAAACACATATAATTGGTTTCCATAAATTGGTGAGTAATTGTGAGTAAATGAAATCTCTATTTGTAAATGAATATAGTTAAACATATATTTCATCATTTTTGTGATCAAGAGGTTGATTCCTAATATTTTATCATTTTGTGATCAAGAGATTGATTCTTAATATTATATATCTATCATCCTTTCTTTCCATGCAAGCCCACAGAAGAAAATTTCAATTTTGGTAATATCACTGAATTTAATTGCAATGAAATTATCCGGCTACATTATCCCTAACTCTGAAAAGTATGTTTTCTCTTGTAATCTTACAAGAGAGAAATTAGTTTTAGTTGCATGACTTGGTTTTAGTGAGCACATGAGGTGTCCTAGTGATTACTACATTCTTCTCAGGGTAGTATGATAAAATACAATTATTTCAATTTCTCTATTTCTCACTTTTAGAAATTAGGATAAAAATTGTCTATCTCTGGAAGCCCGGTATGTTTCAGATAAAGATTTCTACCAAAAAATGTACTTACCGTCTAATATCTTCAAACTCATATAGACTTAACAATTCTTCTGTTTGAGATTTATCTTATTTGAACAATCCAGTGCTTTCTTATTATCTGATCTCTGTGTGAATAAAGAAAAGATCTTTTCCTTCCAATTTAAAGTTCATCCTCTCCCTTGAAAAAAAATGGAAGAAATAAAGAGTAGATTCTTGCTTTCTCATTGTCACTTTGTAACCGCATGCTTATCTGTTTCAGAAGTGAGTCTATTACATCCTTCTTTTTACTTGTGTTCCAAATAGCTTTATAAAAATACTTTTTAGAATTTTTAACATTTTTCAAAGTGTCTTGCTATTCTAGGTTTTAGACTGACATTATTTTAAAAGGGTTCTTCTTTATACAAAATCTTAGTTATGCATTTTCCTTTAATTCTTTTATATGCATCTCCTTTCAAAGTTGTGTTTATTAGGATTCAACTTGGTACCCAAAAATTAATTGATTTTTTATGTTGATTTTTGTCATTTGGAGTATATACTCAGGATTTACTTTTGAAGGTATCTTATACATTCTCAGATAATGGCTCTTTTTAGAATATTTGAACATGGAAATGAATCTTTTTTTCCCCTACCTTTTCTGTTACCTTCTTTAGAAAAGGCAGAATTCACCTCTTGATATTTTCAGCATTTTCCTTTCTTTCCATGGTGGCTTCTAGGTTAACACATCACAGACTACTGAGGTTCTCAAAAGATCTAAAGCATCAATATATTTTCCTCTTCAGACAGAATTAATTTAATAAGAGCTCCTATCTTTCTTTGTCAGAATGTAATTTTAAGTTATGTAGAACATAGGTAATTCAGGTACCCTGCTTTTAGTAAACTGAACTTGGAGCTGTCTTCACATTAAAATCCTCTCTTACTACATTATCTTTCAGAACCAACTTAAAGTTTGTAATGAAAAGCATCACAATTTTTTTTAAATTTTTGAATGCTTTATCATAAATATGCTAATAATATTCATTTTGACTTATATATTAAATCGAGTAATTTTTTTAAAGATTCAGGCCTCTGGTGGTATTAATTTATTTACTTCAGATTTAAAAAAAATAGTAAGATACTCTTTATTTTACATTATTGTAAATTTTTTCACAATATAGGATTTCTCCCCTCAGATGTAGTCATCTTAGTTCTCCCTCCACTAAAGCACCCACAATGCTCCACCAAGACTAACTCTTGAAAGCAGACCACAGATTGAGACACTCAGGAAGGAGTGAGGGGCAGGGCACCTAGAGTGAGTGCGGTGGAGTGTAATGGAGGACTGTGGGCACTTTTGTGATGGGTAAACCATGTTGATGGTGCCTGAAGGGAGACATTCCATATTATGAAAAAAATAAGTAAGGTTGATTTAAAAATGGAAGGATGAAAGCTTTTCCTTTAAGGGGATGTACTCTCAACACTGCCATTCAACACAGTGCTGAAAGTCCTAGCTAAAGCAATCAGGCAACAGAGAAAGCAAAAAGCATACAATTTGCAGTTAATATGATCTTTTATATGGACAAACCTAGACCCAACCAAAATGCTGATGGTACTAATTAATGGATTCAGTGAAGTTGCAGCCTATAAAATCAATATACAGAAATTAAAATCAATTGTGTTTCTAGACACTAAAATAAATATTTGAAAATGAGTAAATAAGTAATAAACAAGCCCATTCACAATAGCATCAAGAGCAATCAAACACTTAGAAATATTTTAACCAAGAAAGTGAAAGACCTGTACATTGAAAACTATAGGACTTGAGTGAGAGAAATTGAAAATGTAAAGATAGCCCATATCATGGTTCAGAAGAATTAGTATTACTAAGATGCCCATACTGCCCAAAGACATACACAGATTTGTTGCAATCCCCATTCAAAACTTCAATGGCACTTCTTATAAAAAATAGGAAAATAATCCAAATATTTGTATGGAACCATACGCACACACACGAACACACACAAACCCAAATAACTGGAGTAATCAAAATAGCACAATACTGTTATATAAATAGATACATAGACTAATGGAAAAGAATAGAGATCTAGAAACAAACCCCCACATATGGTCAACTAACAGTTGATAAGAGAGAACACTCAATAAAAAAAATTGTTTCTTCAATGAGTGGTTTTGAATAAACTGAATAATCACATTGACAGGATTGAAACCGGACCCATAGATTACACCCATCACAAAAAAATTAGCTCAGGATGGATTAAAAACTTAAACATAATAACTGAAATTTAAAATTCCTAGAAGAATATACAGGTTGAAATATCCTTAATATGAGCCTTGACAATAGTTTTTGAATATGACATCAAAAGCATAAACAACAAAACCAAAATTCAACAATTGGGACTTCATCAAAATAAAACATTACTACACAATAAAAGAAAAACTCAAAAAAAATGAAAGAACAACCCATGGAATGGAAGAAAATATTTGTAAATCATATATCTGTTAATGAGTTAATATCCAAAACACAGAAGGATTTCAAACAACTCAGTGACAATAAAACATTTCAGTTTAAAAACTGGCAGAGGAACTGAATAGAATCCAAAGGAGATATACAACTGGTCAACAGGTACATTAAAATATGCTCAATATCACTAAATATCAGGGAAACACAAATCCATTTTATTATGAGGTATCACCTCACACCTGATAAAATGGCAAGCATAAAAAAGGAAAAAGCTAACAAGTGTTTGGTGAGGAAGTGGAGAAAATGGAACCCTTGTGCATGCTTGGTGGGAATGTAAATTGGTGCACTGTAGAAAATAGTATAGAGTGTCTTCAATAAACTTAAAATAGAACTATTGTAAAATTCAACAATTCCATTTCTGTGTATATATATCCAAAGGAAATTGAAAAGTTATCTGCACTCCCACGTTTATTGCAGCATTATTCACAATAGGCAAGCTACAGAAACAAACCTAAATATCTATCAACAGATGAATGCATAAAGAAGTGTTGTACATATATATACACATACATATATAATACATCCAAGCATACATACATATACACATAAAGTCCTCAATCAGTTCTTGGAAACTGCAACCTAAGCGAAATGAACAACTACATGGAAAACAATTTTACCAAGGGTTAATTGATAAAAGAAGATTCATATCTATAACAAATTTCTGGTCACAAAACATCATCGAATTTCTAAATAAAGATCTAAAACACCTCTAATAGAAAACAACAACTTATATTCAATCATTCATTCATTTCACAACCCATTTATTCCAGTTTAGGGTGGCAGGTGGCTGGATTCTATCCAGGGATGTAGGACCCAAGCCTGGACAGGACGCCATCCCATCACAGATGCTTTTACAAACACACACACACACACACACACACACACACACACACACACACACACACTCACAGGATCACATATTTCAATAAATCTGATGTACACATCTTGGGGATCTGGGAGGAAAACAGAGTACTTGCAAAAAAACAAACAAACAAAAAAAAAAAACAAGCAAACATAGAAAGAATGTACTAACTCCTCACAGATAGTGACCCTGTCAGGGAATAGATATTATTTTCTAATTGTTGCAGAGAAAACAACAGACTCAAAACAACATTATTTGATGACCTGCTGTATATATACACAAAGGAACAGTATTCATCATATTTTGATTATAATTAACAATACTGAATTATATACTTGAAAATTTATAAAAAACTCAATAAGGGTAATCATATTGCAATATATCTGTAACACAAATCAACACATTATATACACTAAACTTATACAATAGTATGTCAATATATCTCAATTTTTTAAAAAGAAGAATGAAAGGATAAAAGGAATGGAAGGTAGAAAGTCAAGGTTCTAGAAAGTAAGAAAGTAAACTGGAGTTGATAAAAGTGAATGCAGAGTAATGGAATAATGAGGTTCAAGGTCCCTACAAAGACATAGGTATAGGGGCAGCCTGTGTTAAGGATGCAGACTTAAATTTTTTTTTGTTTCCCTTCCTTATCCTAGACCACAACTGCAAGGGGATTAATTCAATCTGGGAATAGAACAGAAGTTCTTAAACTGGGGTTCACTGAATATAATTTTGGTAGTCGGTCAACTTATTGGAAAAATATATTTTTTAATTTTCACTGACATCTAATTGAAAATTCTCATTGTCTTCAATTACACTGGTCAACAAATTTTCACAAAAGTCATGTTACTGAAATAAAATTAGTCATTTACTATCAATTTGTATGTGCTCAACATGAATATGACAGTCAAATTCTAATTTTGGCTCTAGGTTTTTTGTTTTTTTTTGTAAACTGCAATAAATGGATGTTTACATCACGAAATGCATGCTAAGAGTAATAGGCCTATGGTTAATACCTGTAAACAATCAAGTCAGAGACTACTTCACAGATTTCTTCGCTTGTCTCTTATACAGCTCTTCAGGAGCATCTCTGGGGAGTGTCCAGCAGTAGTCAGCCAGCATTGCAGTGGACCATTTTCCCTGCTATCTTTGTTCCATTCATGCGAGATCTTGATGAAAACATTTGCCGTGTTTATCAGTAACCATACCAACTTTTCAGGGAAGAAATCCAGATGGGAATGAAGGAAGTGGATCTTTAGAGACATACTGCAGCCGAGTTTCTGATACTGCATCAGCATGTCTTCTACTAGTTCCCTGTAGTTTTCTGCCCTAACATTCCCAAGAAAGTTTGTAGACACTAGGCGAAAAGCATCCCATGCTTGTTGCGCATCATCCTGCAGCAAGTTGTTGACCGGTCATCTTTGAAGAGCTCTCGAATCTGAAGACCCACAAAAACTCCCTCTTTAATTTTTGCTTCGCTGAGTCAAGGAAATTTTTCATGCAGGTATCGGAAAGCTGGCGAGGTCCGGTCTATGGCTTTCACAAAATTCTTCATCAAACATAGTTTGATGTGAAGGGGTGGTAGCAGGATTTTGTGGGCCTCAAACAGAGCTGGGTACTGGATATTCTTCTCTCCAACTGCTACGTTTTGTCTGTGTGTCCATTCCTTCTGCAAGTAGTGCAATTCACTGGCTTGCCTATCCCACTCACATAAGAAACATATGTATTTTGTATGTCCCTGCTGCAGTCCCATTAAAAGGGCAACTAGCTTCAAATCACCACAGACGTGACAGCTGTACTTGTTACACTCAATGGCATTTCGTAGCTGCTTTAAGTTATCATATGTCTCTTTCATGTGGACAGCATGCACTATTGGAATAGATGGAAGACGGTTTCCATTGTGCAAAAGCACAGCCTTAAGACTCAGTTTCGAAGAGTCTAGAAATAGTCTCCATTCTTGTGGGTCATGAGTGATTTCTAAGGCATTCATGAGGCCCTCAATATCGGAACAGAATACCAGAGTACTTTCCTTTCTGAAGAAAGGCTCCAACTGCTGGTGGCGCTTGTGATATAAAGTAATTGTGACATCCTTTTCTCGAAGATTCCATTGTTGGAGTCTTGATTTTGGCAATTCTGCCTTGTTCTTGGATAAGTCCAAAGCACGAACCAGGTCATTTAGTTCTTCCTGTGTTAGTCTGTGTGGGGTTGAGGATGCACCACAGTGAAAATCTGGATCACTGCATGCTGATGGAACAGGAGAAGAACAAGCCGGCTCACCCTTGTCCTCAACAGATGAATCAAGAGAATATTCTGCTGGAGGTTCTGGAATAGGAAGTCCCTCACCATGTGGAACTGGTCTCAATGCAGACGGAATGTTTGGGTAGACTGTTCTCAACTTCGTGTGCTTCATTATTCCACTGGAAAGAGGAGGAACCAAGCAGAAGGAACAGTCTTTTATGTGGTCACTTGGCTCTCTCCACACCATGGGGACTGTAAATGGCATTGATGGTCTTTTGCCATTGAACCACTGTGAATGCTGTGTTGTACATGTAGTACAGCAAATGTGTGGGCCCAAGGCTTGTCTTGGTCACCAACCTTGCATCTGAATTCAAGATGAGAAGCCTTCTTCACTTGAGAAGTGATACTTTTCTTCTGGTTGTCAAAAGTCACTTGCCCACAAATAGAGCAGAAATTGTCCACACTATTAACTCACTTTCGAGGAATTACTGTTCTGCATTGTACTTAAATGTATAAAATAATGACAGTTCTATGGAACAGTAGCTTAAACTGTCTCGCACAGAGTCTGAAATATTTTCAATGCTCGACCTTTCCGACAGGGCTTTCTAGAGTGCACTGCTGACGTCAGCTTACTTCAGCAGCCGCCTGGCAGTAGTATTGCATTGCATCAGAAAATGATGCAATCTACTCTGGATGATGTGTGCATGATGGTATTATGCAATGTGATGCAATATTATATCATTCTAGGCTGATTTAGGATGTTGTTGCAGTCTTACTGGATACATTTACATGGTGAAACATATAAAATGAATTATATGCAATATCTTCAAAACGAGAGCTAATATAAAAAAAAATTCAGCGTTATATTCATGTTCAGCACACCAAGATATTACAGATAAGGTCCCTTTTAAGTCAGTAAGGATCTCAGTGTTGACCAGTATTATTGAATGTGTCAATAATCTATAGTAGTATTAACATTGCATGTAACTTTGTTGCCTATAAAAATCACAGGTATTTTTATTTTATTTCACATTGCAACTATGTAGATATTTCAGACATTATTCATGCTCATCACTACCTAAAATGAATTAAAAGATTTTCTTGTGAAACTTCAAGCCATGGATGCATAGAAGAAAATTTTGGCATTATGATTCTTAACATTAGCCTTAGAGATGTCTTTGGGGTCTTGACTCCAATATTTTTTTTAAAAGCAAAAATAGGGGCCTCTCTTGTTCCACAGCTGTTGAGCGCTGCACTGTGGATCTGTCGGCAGTAGCAACGCGAGTTTGATGCCCATCTGGGGAGATTTCAACATGGCGTGACAGACCTCTCCTGCCTCTCCTTGCTGCTCCCCTCAGCAGTGTATTTCCGATGATCTGCCTGTTCTGCACCCCACTCTGTCTCTGGTGAGCCCTCTCACTGCCCCACACCTCTGGCCTGTACCCCAGTTTGTGTGCATAGATAAATAAATCTTTAAAAAAATAATTAAAAAAGCAAAAATAAACAATAGAACTACTTCAAGCTAAAAAACTGATTCACAGTGAAAGAAACTTGTATCAAAATGAAAAACATTCTTATGAATAATAGAAGATATTTGCAATCCATATAACTTAGAAGAGGTTAATACTCACTAAAAAAAAAAAAAAAAAAAAGAACCCAATTAGAAAATGGACACAGGATCTTAATAGACACTACTCCACGGGTGGCCAACAGGTATACGAAAAAATGTTCATCATCTCCTTTTATTAGGGAAATGAAAACTAAAATAACAATACTTCCTCCACCTGTGAATATGACTATGATCAAAAAGACAAGATATAACAAGTATTGGAGGGGATATGACTAGAACAGATCCCTATCACACTATTAGTGGAAATGTAAAGTGGTGCAGCCATAATAGGACAATATGAAGATTCCTTAAAAAAATTAAGGAATCCATAAAATTCAATTATCTCATTTTTGGGTATTTCTCCCCAAAATACAAAAACACTAAGTCAAAGGTATTATGGACTTCTGTTCATGTAGCATTATTTTTATAATAGCCAAGAGCTGAAAACAACCTAAGCACTACATCAACAAATGACTAGATAAAAATTATGTGGTGTATAGCCACAATGGAATAATACTCAATATACAAAAAAGATGAAATTCTATCATTTCAGCAACATGGATGAGACCTAGAAGGTATTTTGCTTAATGAAATAAGCAAGATAGAGAAAGACACTGATCATTTCACTCATAAAAGCTACATATAGAAACAAAACAATCAAATGAACTAAGCATCAAAAATAAATGTTTAGGGGCCTCCCTGGTGGTGCAACAGTTTGAGCACAGCACTGTGTAGCTGTCTAGAGCCACTGCAGCATGAGTTCAATACCTGTCCAGGGAGATTCCCACATGGTGCAGCAGACCTCTCCTGCCTGTCCCACTGCTCCCCTCAGCAATATACTTCAGTTGATCTGCCTGTTCTGCTCCCCACTCTGTCTCTAGTGAATCCTCTCACCACTCCACACCTCTGGCCTACACCCCAGCTTTTATGCATAAATAAATACATCTTTAAAAAAAATGTTTAAACACTAAGGGGAAAGGAGGGTAGATAAATCAGGAAGAAGGGGTCAAATACATGGTGAAGGACAGAACTTAATGTAGCATATAACAAATGTTTATTTGCAATGATACACACCTGAAAACCATCTAATGTTCTAATGTGCATTTCTTCAATGGAAAAATAGTTTAATAAAATAACAAAATAAAATTAATTCCTAAACAAGTTACTTGATGCTCTGATATATCATTATTTTTTTGTTTTTTTATATAGTTTTATTAATATAATATACAGACATGGTGGGAATAAGATTTTATCCAAAATTCTACATGACATACATCTCAGCAAAATCTTGAAAGTCTTATCCCTCAAAGTGAAGGAAGTGAAATACAAGATAAACAGATGGGATTACATCAAAACAAAAAGCTTCTGTACAGCAAAAGAGACATTAACCAAAACTAACAGACACCCTACCAACTGGGAAAAGATTTTTACACATAATACATCTGATAAAGGACTGATAACAAAAATTTACAACAAACTCACACAACTCAACAAAAACAAAGCCAACAACCCAGTCAAAAAATGGGCAGAAGAGCTCAAAAGGCACTTCTCCAAAGAAGAAAAGCAAATGGCCAACAGATACATGAAAAAATGCTCACCATCACTTCTAATCAAGGAAATGCAAATCAAAACCACTATGAGATACCACCTCACACCTGAGAGGATGGCACACATTAAAAATACAGGCAACAACAAATGCTGGAAAGGATATGGAGAAAAAGGAACTCTTCTACACTGCTGGTGGGAATGTGAACTGGTCCAACCACTATGGAAAGCTGCATGGCGATTCCTCAAACTACTAAACATGGATCTCCCATACGACCCAGCAATACCACTTTTGGGAATTTACCCAAAGGACACAAAAACACTAATCCAAAAGGATACATGCACCCGTATGTTCATTGCAGCACTATTCACAATAGCAAAGGTCTGGAAGCAACCCAGATGTCCAAAAATAGATGATTAGATCCAGAAGATGTGGTACATATACACAATGGAATACTATTCAGCATGGAAAGAAGATAAAAACATGCAATTCGCAGTGACATGGATGGAATTAGAGGGAATCATACTCAGTGAAATAAGCCAGAAAGAAAAAGAAAAATATCGAATGGTTTCATTTATAACAGGACTATAGGGAGGCCGGGTGGGAGAGAGACACTCAGCAGTGGGGGGGGACGGGGAGGGGAGGATAAAGTCACATAATGGAAGAGAGGAGAATACAGGGGACCATGGAGATGGATCAAGGGTGAATTGGTTGTGGGCTGCCCAAGGGGAATACAAAATGTAAAAGACATAAATAACAATAAAAAAAAATTAAAAAAAGATTTTATCCTTTATTGTAAGAACTAAGCACTAGAATTCTGCAACTACATATGTACAAATTCTATAGTGAAATATAAGTTTTGTAAAGTGTGTGTATGTGTGTTTGTGTGTATGTGTATGTTTTTTTGTGTTGTTTTTATTTACGTTAACCAACACATGATCAGGTATGGTAAGGATGACCATATAATAGATATCATTATTAATCAAGATCTTGATATCAATAAAGTAATACACACTTCTGTATCACATTTTGAAAGCACAGAAGGTTATATTTCAATATTTCTGATTTATTCTTTAATTCATTGTGTCTTGTTTATATTCAAATATTTTATGCATTTAAAATATTGTTTTGAGAAGAAATTCATTGGTTTCAATTGATTGTCAATATAGTTCTTGGACAAAAATGTTCGAGAGACTGGTTAGATGACATGGAAGGGAGAAAATAGAAAACTCTAACCCTCTGGCCCTAGGGTAAGTGTTTTGATCAAAGACAAAAGTGAGAGAATATTTTGAGGGGTGCTAGGACCCACTTGCTTGGAATTCTGGCCTCCAATTACTGCTGCTAGTTGTCTCTGAGTGGTCTCAAACCTGCCATGGCTCCCAACGCAGAATATAGACCCAGAGGCACAGTGTCCTGAGAAAAAAACATTTTGTAATGGTAGTTTAATGTGTTTAAATGAGAGAATAATATCTTACCAGGAAAAATAACTTGTCACCTGATAAATTTAAATTATTGTATAATTTAAATAAAAATAACTACTCAAATAATGCTGACTCCATGATAAGCAATGTTCTATGAAGTTTATTAATATTAATTCCATTAGTCCTAACACAATCTTACACTGAAGGCACTATTAGTATCTACATGTTGGAGATGAAGGAGTGACACAAAATGAGGTTAAATAAGTTGCTCAATATGATTATGGAATTATGATACAAAACCAGGATTTGGAGAAAATGTGTCAGATGCTGGTGCATGTATCCTTATACAGGTTACAAGATTTTCCAGAGGATTAATAATAATGTTATTTGCTTGTATTCTGAAATAATAATAACACAATAAAGGATATGCGACATTCAACATTTTGAAATCAAAAATAACATTCTGTGCCTCTGTTATCCTTTCTAATTTCTTTTCATCAGATTTGCTTCCTATATTATATCCTCAATTTCTCTTCCAAATGACTATTATTTGCACATTACTATCAACATAAAAATATGTCTTGCTCCAAATATCTAACATCTACTGTGACACCCACGGATTCTAAGTCAATCTTAACCTTTCAGGGGCAGGTCTACCAGTGACTCATGGCTTAACCCAAAGTTTATTATGAGTAATACAGACTTTTCAGAGAATGTTATCATGTGCAGGCTGCTGGGCCACACTGCTGTGGCGGCTGTAAAAACCCTAATTCCATTCAGCACATTATTGAAAGAGCAGCCCTCATTTGGTGTTACCAGATGAGAAAAATCAAGAGATCTGAAAGTTCCTTTGTATATAAGTCTCAGACTTTCACTTTGGGGAGGCAACCTGATCCCCAATAGTAATGTAACCATGTGATATTCAAATGCCTTCATAGACTGAGAAAGCAAAACACCCAACACTTTGCTTACAGAGGAAAATTTTGACTTAAACAGTTTCTACTGCATGTTTCTTTGTGGATATAATCTACATCCAAAAGGAACCACAAATCTGCCCCAAACTCCAATATGAAAATATACACATTGCTATAGGATTGTGTCCTAGCTCAGAGTGCCAACAGAGTAAGACACTAAAATTTCCAAAGCCAACAAAGTGAAATGAACAAAAGGGAACATTTTCATTTTCTTTTCTTTTTTCACCCAAATGAGTAATAACTAATTTTCTCTAATAGGAAAAAATATTCAGCGATTGGAATGATTTCTCAGTAATGATAGAGTGTATCAAAATTTGGATTGAGAGTTTGAAGACTGAATTGGTTCTTGAGTTTATCTCTGAGCATTTGTTTCAGAAGAGTCTGTAGTTCAAAAGCTTTCAAAAGGAATCCGTGGGGTGTCTTACAATAAAATCTTGCATACAAAAGAATTAAAGGGAAATTCACAAATAATATGTAAAGTAAAAAGGGGGAATATTTCCTTATGCCCCCTTCAAGTAACTTTGAGAGTCCTGGACATAAAGTGAAAAAGGAAACAGTTAAAGGAATATCTACCATTTCCTGACAGAAGTAGTTTCTGGGTTTTGTTTGCCTTTTTTTTTTTTCCAATTTTTTATTGTTATTATTGTATTTTGCTTTTTTATACCTTGCTCTAAATTTTACAAAGCAGTTTTCTTTGTTGATCTTTATATTAAAAGGTGACAAGTTAGATTCTTCTTTAGAAAATAATCTCTGAGTAAATGTTAAAGGTACTTTATTGAATTGCACTTGAGCAGAGGTAATTCAATGGAAAGCTAATACACTACAGAACAATTAAATTGCTTCTGATGCTGTGCCTTGACCCAAGGAGTCACCAACGGAGTAGCTCCATGACCTCTGTGCCTCTTGTTCAGTAAAATAGACACCTTGATAGGATGAACCCCAAGTTTCCTTCTAATGCACATTTTATTAATTCCAGGATTTTAGACATTCCATTTTTATTAATATGTCATATGAAAGATGAACCTCCCCAAGATATTCAGACAGGCTTTCCCCAAATGTGTCCTTTGGCATGTGGATTATTTTAAGCTGAGGTAAGTGCAGAGCCTGTGGCACATAAGAAACTGTTACTGCTCCTAGGAATATGAGTTAGGGCTCCATTGCAGAATTAAGGTGACATCCAGGAAAAATCTTTTAATCAGAGAAACCTTTCTATAGGGACTAACAACTAGTTGCACAGCACTTGGTTTTTGTCATATGATTTACCCTCACCTCATCATGTAAGTTCCCCTCTTTCTCTTCAAGCTCCAGGACCCTGTCCCATTCCTTAGATAAGGATATATATCCCCCTTTCACCCCAGTGACATTGAAATCCATATCAACGTAGATTCCTGAAGGTTCATAATTAAATTTGCCTTTTTCGCCTACTAATCTCTTATATTAATTTGATCAATCAACTAGTACAAGAGGAACACAGAGGGGTAGTGGAACATTTCCTCTCCTGCCCTACACAGCCAAACCCAGTTGTCTGCTATCAAGAGTGTAGAGCTTTTCCATCACCTGCTTTTTTTTTCTCATAAATTAACATTACAAACATACTTGTAATTAAATCACGTTCTTTAAGTAAGAGACAAAGTCTATCATAGTACATGAAAAACAATGTCTGTTGAATTAGCAAGTGACCACATAAATATTTCAAAGTTCCCACTGCCACTTTTATATACCTTGTCTTTAAAAAGCTGAGATTAATGATTAACAAGTGAGCTGTCTGGTCTGTATGTCCTGTGAATTCTAAGATAAACAACACCAAATCTTGCTGAAAAGAATAGTACTTCCAAAGGTAATGTAATAGCACCAAGTACATATTGAAATTTCTATATAAATAAAAATATAAGTACTCTAATGGGGAGCTCATAAAAACATAGCCGTTAATCTATCAGACCATTATAGCAGCTCTATCTCAAGTCTCCTCTAAGGAATTAACACATATGTTCTCCGGTCTCAGTTTTAGAAAAGGAAGCACAATGGATTGTGGGGGTGGACTACGGGTGATTTCAGTGGTGGGTGCTCAAGAGCGGTGACACCTGATGGGGCATATCCTAATGTTACCTCAATTGAAAGAGTATATTAAAAAGAAATCATAATATCAGAAAATTAAAAAAAATCTTTTCTTAAGGAATATAAACACTTTTTTCTTCATTTGGGACAACCAGCAGCCCTCTGACGCCTCTTAAGAATTATAACCAGTGTATAGAAAAAAATATTTTTAAACTCAAAGCAATCTACCATGTTTTTTAAAGAAAGGAAAAGATAACATTATTTTGCAAATTGACTGCTCCTTAGAGGATAGGTTAGGCAAAACAAACCAAAAATCTGTCATCTTTTTAAGTTTAAGATGTCTCCATATTTGAGTAAGTAATTTAATTTCCATGGACAAAAAAAATATATAGAAAATTGTCAAAATAGAAACTGAACATTTACCACTCAATATTCAAAAGAATAAGATTAGTTATTCTTGCTTTCAATTTTGTTCCATCCCAATCTCTACAGGATAGTCAAAGATTCTTAAAACATACATTGGACCTTGCCCTCTCCTCCAGAAATACCTTAATAGCTTCCTTAGTCTGAGGGGAGGGGAAATCCAGACATCTTACTTTGACCTATGAGGCCCTGTTAGGTTTTCCCATCCATCCACCTTCTTCTCTATGGCATCTCAGATAACCCTCTCACCTAACTCAGTAGGCTTCCCTGCTCTGGGGTTTCAATTTCTCAAGCTAACAGCCATGTCCTGGCCCCAGAACTATTTCATTATATTCTACCCCATCTCTGAAATGTTCTTCCCTGTGGTATAATCACAGCAGTTCCTTCTCATCCTTTCATCTCTTAATTGCCAACTGTTCTGAGCCACCCTCCCTGACCACTCTCTGTCAAGAGCTGATCCCCCTATTGTTCATTTCAATTCATATTTGTTCCTCTTAAAGAACTTGAAGGATAGGTCTCTCCAAAATGTTCAGATAAGCATCTCCAAAATATTCAGAATAGGGCTTCTAAGATTTATCACTTTAGCAAACAGATCATTTTGAACCAAAGTCAGTCACAGCCCCATGGACTTTTAGAAGAAACTATAACTCCTCCCTTAACTACCAAGAAGAATAAAGTCTAGTGGTATTGCCTTCATCTACGGTTATCTCCAGAATCTTCCTAGGAGAGGAAAATCCATATGGCAGGGCAAACATTTAGTTACAGATTACGTGGCTTTTGTCATATGGGTGCCCCTCCTCTCTCCCTAGGCCCCCGGCTCCTACCCCATTTCCTTGACTCAGAATAAAATCCTTGGTCCTATTTATTTCATAATTGACAGCCACATAGATTTTCCATATCTATATGTAATGAAATGTGGTCTTTCATCTTGCTAATCTGTTTGATGTTTTTAGTACTTGACCAGCCCCAGAAAAACCTAGGGAGGATGGTGGGAATTTGACCTCCACCCCTACAAAGTCATCACAGCTCATAATTATTGTGTTTTTGACTTGTTTTCTTGGTTCACTTTTGCAGAAAGGAAGTTCCAGTGCAGCAGGTTTGTGTTGTCCTATTTACCGTTGCATTTCAACCACAAAGTAAAAACATATTTAGTAGTTAACTAAAGAATGACTACATTTTGTAACAGTCATATTAACAACATAATTAATTTCATGGTCATTTCCCCTCTATTTTTTCCTATTTCAAATCCTCAGCCTCAATATATAGTTTCTATGCAAATTAGAAAAATTGTAAACTTTTCTTATCATAAAATCTAATGACTTCTACAAGGACATAATGGTATTTTCACAATCCATCAAAGTTAACAAGGTTTTATGGCTCCTTCCAACTAATCTCTTAGAGCAGCTCAAAATTAACACACATCATTGGCAGAGAATCAAATAGCATATATCAAAAGACACTGGATATATTGTGTTTTGTCAGAGAAGCCGCTGGGCAAAGAACTGGTGTGAACAGTTTTTTCATATTTCCCTATTCAATCAATTTCCAGATCTTCCTGTAAAGAATATATTTTCACAATAAATTATCATGTAAGTGTAACCCACAAAACTCTGTCCCCTGCTTATTCGAGATAATTGTTTTTTAAATTGCAACTTGTAAAATCAGTCTGCAGTTCTGAAATCAATTCTGTGAACATAACAAAAATTTCTAAAAATTAAGTATAACAGAAAAACATAGAAAATATCTGTATATTACAGATTTAAGAAGCTTGTCAGTTACACTTTGAATGTGTCAATATGCGAGTGAGTGTGTGTGATGTGCATGCTTACTGTGAGTCACAATCTAAATCATGGGTTGCAGTTAAATACAAGTTGAAAGTTACAATACGTGACAGCAAGAGAGACAGAAACAAGTAAGAGAGCACCTACTTGTAAAACATTTTGCATTTATCCAAATTTATTACACTCTGAGAAGGGCACCAGTAGGGTTCAGAACCTGCTACCCCAAAACATGAAACCTTGGCATGTTGCATATTTTAAGCTAAAAGGACTTTGTGGAAACAACAGGAGCTGTTCTAGACCATCCCAGCTGCTTCCAAATGACCATAGATGACACTACATACAGCATAAAACTATCTTGGTCAGACTTTGCTTATATTTCTCATCTACAAAAAATCATGAAGCATAATAAAATGGTTGTCATTTTAAGCAACTTGTTTCTGGGCAGATACATATGCAATAGTAGAAAACTGGAATGCATTTCATTACCTGGTGGGATGGTGGGGTGGGGTGGTAAATAGCCTGTGACATGTGTCAGTGGCTGTGGAGTCCAGAAGCTGGAAGGGCTCATGAAGACTGAGTGAGAAAGGAGTTTAAAGTGACTGTCAGTAAAAGTGTAACAGGGTGGTCCCCAGGGCAAGGGGAGGTTCTAGGATCCATGGCCCACCCAAGGAAGGGTGGAGCTGTGCAGGGAGGCAGAGAAGCTGGAGAGGAGACTGGAGGAGAAAGAAAGAATAAAGAGCCAGAAGATCTGGAGGAGGCACATGGAGCAGAGACACATGTGAAGAAGCTGCGCTTGCTTCTTGGTCCTGGTCTGGTGAAACAGATGTGGGTGAGAGACCGTGGGAAGGTTAACAGTGGCAGCTTTTATCTTGATTTTGATTTTGCTCCTGTCTCAGACGTACTGAGGCCCTTCTGCCCTTTTACTGAGGGTCCCCACCAGGAGGTGCCTTAGATTTATGGCACATATTCAGGCCTCTGTAGCCCTACTTTGGGTCAACCCTGTTTGACTGGGCATTTACGCACAGCCACTAGGGGGTAGGTATCTTTGGATGCTTGATTTGGAAACTGTTCTTTATCTTTCCCTTCTCATCTCTCTATTGCACACTGATTGTATTAAAGTTCCTTTCCATTAAAGGTCTTATGCACTAGAGTCCATTTTTTCTTGCTGTGGTAGAAAACAGAATTTATTCAGAGCAGGCAGGTATGGGGGTTTTGGGGTGCTCCTTTCCCTGCCTTTGAACAGAAGCAGTAGGAGCCTAGGAAGGACTATTGGTGAAGCCCTCAGTAATAGTGAGAATGTGTTACTGGAGGCTGAAGAAGATGGGGTTGTCTTTCTGTATTAGCAGGAAGTTTGGTATTAATATTACAAATGATTATGAAGAAAATGGTATGAGAACCTAATGAATTTGTGGATCTGAGAAGAGGGTTAATAGGCAAAATAAAGAAAACAATTTCTAACTGTTGAAAATAAACTATGAGAAAGAAGATATAAAGAAGGAAATATTGAACTTGTGAGCAGGATTTACAGGAACTTTAAAGGAACCAAGACAGACTGAATATAAAAACACATCTGTTTCTCATCCTAGCCTTTCCCAGCAACAGATTTGCCAAGTCAGAAATAGCCTCAGGACAAAGGTAAAATCCAGATGACTACCTGTAAAATTGACTGTGTGGTAAATAATCTCAAGGGTGTGGCCCATCATTGAGACCTTAAAATGATTTGAGGGCAAACCTACCAGGACTCCTTAGAATGTTAGATTTATACAGCTTAGACCTCTCTGCCAGAAAAGAAGGCCCTCTATGAATCTTAAAATATGCTTGGTAAAACCTTTAAAATACAAAATGGTATTTTTTTGGACATTGTTTTCCAGAAAACCCAAAATAGAAGAAGGACTATGTCAGAAACAGATGTGTTTTTTATTTGATAACCTGAATTATCATTTGATACACTGAAGCCCTATAAAGTTTTATGAAAATGGAGGAAACACTCAAGGAGTATAATCAAAAGCTATAGCAGTGGTTTCTAGAAACAGGGCTAAACCATAATCAAGGAACTGGTGACCTATATCTGGCTAAATTTCAGAATTAGTGTGGGTCAGTACTTGCATGTGCATCAGATTTTCTCCCTGTTGAAGAGAAGGGTCTGTGGTTACTCTACTTCTATCTGATCATTATGCATTCAAAGGCTATCAAAGAAATTCTCCAAATGGCTTACATAGCTACAGATTCAGAGGAACCACATTTAGAGAGCCTCAGTCATACATGGTCTTGCCTTATCTCATCAGCTTTTAAATTCAAGGCAATATTGTAACTTGATAAGATTTTTTGTGTGTGTGTGTGGGAAAAGTCAGTGACCAGAAGGTTGACACCAGTTCTTCCACAGAGAGTTATCCCTTCCTTCTTAAACCTGGGGTTCCCTGTGCCTATAAAATCCATTAGAAGATGGTGAAGGCTACACTTGTCAGTTTGGGGTATGGGGGCTCTTCCTTAAAGGCCTCAAAGTTTCCAGTTCATTTCTTTCAGGTTACTTTTAGAGGTTTGAACTACCATGTAAGCTCCGATCACCCTGCTCAAGAGACCATTTGAAAAGGTCCTGATTTTGCAGTCTTTATTGTGCAGAAAACCATCTTCTACCATGCAGGAGAGTCATGAGCTGGATAATACCACAGACACCACATGGAAAACAACTGCCCTGCCAATCCTGCCCAAATTTTGACCTGTGCAATCCCAGGATATCATAAAGTGGTGGTTGTTTTAAACTAAGTTTTGGGGGTGATGTAGTATACACCAACAGATAAACACACATTTCAAACTGATACTAAAAATAGACAATTATATATTTCATATACCTACTCTCCAAAGTTATTGAATTTGGAAACTTATGGTCTCTGTGATAGGCTGAATCATATCTCCTAAAAAGATATGTTGAAGTCCTAACTTCAAGAACTTGTGTATCTTTATTTAGAAATGGGGTTTTTGCAGATACAATCAAATTAAGTGAAGTCATACAGTATTTACATGGGACAAAATCTTATGATCGATGTCCTCAGAAAAGGAGTATATTTGGAAACAAACACTCAAGGTAGAAGTCCACAAAGATGGAGGAGAAGATTGGAGTGATACATCTGTAAGGCAAAGAATGTCAAACATTGTCCAAAATCACCAAAAGCAAAGAAGGAAACCTCCCTGGAGTCTTCAGAAGAAGGCCCTGCCAACATCTTGCATTAGGACTTCTAGTCTCCAGAACTGTGAAAGACTAAATTTCTGTTATTTTGTGATACCTGATTGATGGTTTATTGTTACAACAGTCCTGAGCGACAACAAGTGTCATAGACTAGAACTCCTATGTCTATTACAAATATTGCCGATAACATGTAACACGTCTTTTGGGATATTATCAATATTGTGTTTTAATCTTCATGTGCCTTACATATGTAAATTCCAAATTTAGGTTAATTTTCTTTCTTTTTTTTTAATATATAATTTTATTGTTTATAATTTATGTCTTTTACATTTTGTATTCCCCTTGGGTAGCCCACCACCAATTCACCCGTGATCCATCTCCATGGTCCCTTGTGTTCTTTTCTATTCCATTTTGTGCGATTTTCCTTCCCTCCCTCTGCCTCCCCCCCCTTCCCCCCAGCTGATTGTCTCTCTCCTATTTGGTTTCCTTATAGGTTAATTTTCTATAGTGTGCCAATGCCTTTGTCCTGCTGATTCTTCATGTATATATACATATACACACATATGTATGTATGGAGTTCATGAAGTACCATTGTTTTACATCCTTGCTAGTGCTGTGCAAGACAAGAACCCTCCCCTCAAGTGTGGTCACCATAGCCTTCCCACTGCCAAAGAACACATAGTCCTTCACCACAGTCCATTGTACTCTCCACCACACCCAGTACCCCTGTTTTCACCCCTCTTCCTAATCCTTTCCTCTTAACACCAAGGATTTATCCCTGTTGAATCCTGAAGTCACATGAGTGGAGTATTCTTGGTATCCAGGCTACCTGACTTATAGGCCTTATACCTGGGGAAGGCCAGAACTATTAAAAGGGATAAAAATTCAATGAGGCAATGCCATTGCTTGATAGCAGTTTGCTGATGGATAACTGCAATTATTCATTAAAATGGCATTTGAAAATTTTCTGTGGCTTTTAGTTATTCATTCTAAATATTTCCAAATAATGATACTGGTTCCAAAGTCATAGGCCAGACACTTAATGGCGTACATCTGTGTCTGCATCACTACTTCAGAGCATCTATCACTGTAAAAGCAGTAGAAAAGATTATATTACTGTACGATAATATGTATAATTAAGAAAAAATGATACATCAAGTTCATACTTAGTAAATCTTCCTCCAAAGTGGTATTTGCACCTGGCTTCGGGAAAAGTCTTGGTGAATGTGATTATCACAGGATTTCAGTAAGGACATTACAGTATTTCTTAATTGACATTAAACCTCAAATAGCAGCCCCTGGAACACGTTTGCAAAATGCAGAATTATTGCCTTATTATTATTATTATTAAAAATGCATATCATATTTCCACATTGTAGTCATTAGTCCAATGAGACAAGCACTATACTGAGCTAGTAGCAGATTCATCTAAGATATAAAAGTAAATAATAACTACATTATAATATTTTTATGTACAGCTGAGAATCCTTTAATTTCTGGAGTCATAAAAAGGTGAGAAGAATCACAAATTCAAAAATGTCAATAAGCAGTGGAATGAAATCTCCTTTAGAGCCAGGTAATACTAGCTTTTCTATCCAATGAAAAGTAATTTCTTAGGGGAAGAATTGATAATACAGTGACATAGCTAAACAATAAAAATTAATTTCTTAGAGAAAAACTTGATAGTCAAGTGACATATAAAACACTAGTGTAATAAGAAACCTGAAAATATTTTTGTGTATTAGCTTGTGCATTTTCAAAAAAACACCTTATAAATAATGCTAGAAACACTTTTTGAAAAAAAAACTTTTAAGTTAAAACAAAATAGAAACAGTGGTGAGACCAAATGAAAGGTGGGAGAGGTTGGCTGCTATAGACCTAGGACACTCATAGCTCAAATCACTGAACCTCCTCAGATTTCTGTCTCCTTATATAGAGAATCAAATGATTTATCATCTGTGTCACTGATTGTTACGATAAAAAATGTGTACAGAAATTTGACTTGTAAATTACACAGTATTACAGTGTAATACAGTCTAATTGGGAAAGTAACTCCATATTGCAAATTTTCATGTACATTCTCTTTAACTTAAGTCTATGGAAGTTAGGTTTCAATGTTGTATATGCTTAATTCGTTCTGGTGATGAATTTTGTTTTTTACCTCAAATTCTAAACCTCAAGTATACCAAGGCTGTCAGTTATTAACAATGAATATTTAGAATAGAAAAATATGCCCAGGAAGTCTAAAGTATAGACTATATAAAGTGTAAAACATTTTTATTGACCTTTAACAAAGTCTGTTAAGCAGAAACAGGGGTTAAGACTGTAATGGACGGAGAAACATTTTCTTATTTCTGAAGCATTTATGATTTCACAGATTCCCTTTTCAAAGTTCTTTTAACAGTTCTGACATAAGGCTCTACTGAAGTTCCAGCTGGAATGTAGATAGGTTGAAGGGCATATAAGTAAAAGGGCTTGCTATTAGAATCAAAATGGAAATAACTCCTTAATTGTTCCCTTTAAATTCATATCATGTTTAGACAGAGCATGTTTCCAGCCAGATCATCCAACTGGGGAGTTCCCCTGACTTCAAAGACAGCTCCTCTCGGGGAAGACATCAGCTGAATCATACCTGAAGTCAGGGTTAAAAAATAAAAAGATTTTGTTTTATATCTTTCTAAAAGTACTATTACAAGGCACTGTTTAATTGGTTTCTTACAAACAAAGACAAAGATACACAATAACCTATTGGTCCTGGATCATAAATTAGTTGTTAAAAGTTCAGTTGGAAGCTGTTTACCCCTAATGCTCATTAATTCACTTTCCAGGTCATGCAGAATAAAAATCAAACTCCTTCCTCCAGATCTTCCTCCAGAACAAAGATCCTCCAGTTGATAAGAAAGAATTATTCAAGCTTTCTCAGCTCTTAAGAAAAAAGAGTTCTTATGCACAGTAATACCTTCTTTGGGCTATAATATTTAAAAAAAGAAAAGTAGAAAATTAACATGCAGTACTCAATCTAGTCATTTACCTTTTTCATGAATTTATTGCCCATTTGATGCCAGACACTGTGCTGGCAGTACCAGGCACATAAACGGTCCTTCCTGGCTTCAGGAATTTCACTGGCCAGTATAAGAGACTGTGATGTGAATCATGAATTGTTATATAGCGAGATGAATGCCAGGACAGATGGGATTCAAAGACACCAACTATGTGACCAAGAAGAGGTCACACATAAGATGAGTCTTCATAGACACGTAGTTGGCAAAAGAAGGGGAGAGGATCCCATCAGAGGAGAGGGTGGGACTGAAAGTGAATCAATGAGCCCAGGAGTTTAACATGGCCATGTAATAGGGCATTGGAAGTGGGGCAGACTGGGACCAGGAGATATGAGAGAAGTAAGAGAAGGGATGTGTGCAACCAATTTGGACTGTGATCTCCATGATACAGGGAAGCAGTGAAACATATCTGAGCAAGGTAGAGTATGCTTAGGTCTCTGTGTGTGTGTGTGTGTGTGTATGTCCATGCACACACACAATGCATGTGCTTAATGGCACTGAGGGATATAGAGAAAATTTTTGAAGTATGGTTAGGAATAAAACTGTTAGGAAGTTACCACAATAAGTCAAAGAAGATGTGTAAAGGTCTACTTAACACTATTTTAGTGGGGATTTAGGAGCAGGGACAAACTAAAAGGTAATATTTCAGGAACTAGAAACAAAATATGACTACTGACTGGATGCAGCTGTGAAAGAATGGGACCTGCTCCCAACGACTTAGAGGTTTCCCTCTTGAGCAACTGGATCATTAATGATACCAGAGGAGGAGCAAGTATGAGCTGGGTTTCCTGGATTTTTAGGATAAAAATTGAGAGATGAATATGCCTGATTATATATGACAGCGTCAAATTTGCCCATTCTAACCTCCTAACACGCTCAACCAAACTCCTTTCCTCTCCCTGCTCTTCCTCCTGTAAAGCTCCCACCTCTTTTTCCTTTTACTGTACCAGCACCTCCTGGTCTCTAGAATTATCCTTGGAATTTAGTCTGAATTTATGTGGTTCATTAATGTGGATTAATGTAGTCTGAATTGTAGACACATCTCTGCCTAAATATCTCACATTTCTGCTAACTTCAAGACAAAAAATCAAACTCCTTTCCACTGGTGCTCAGGCTCCTTCTCAGCAGAACCCTGCTCATCTCCTCGTCTTCACTTTTCACCACTCGCCACTGCACACATGAACTCGATCATTGTGAAATTTGCTCACCTACTTCCTTCTATCTGGAGCCTCTGCCCCTCTAGCTCCACGCTTTTCTCTGTCTACCGCCTCATCCTCATTTTCGGAGCCACGACTTAGCCATCATTTCTTCAACCGTCCCTGGCCTCCAAGACTGAGTGGTGTGCCTCTTTGTGCTTTCACTGTACCTAAAAGCTTCATGAAGGTAAAGATAGTATCTTCACTCTGTACTACGTCTTCTGTAGTAGTTTATCTATTGCTATGTTAAAAGTTGCCCCATATGTATTGGGCTAAAAGAAAAAAATACATTTATTATCTCACAGTTTCTGAGAGTCGGGAATTCTAAAGCAACTTTTCGAAGTTGTGTTGGCTCAGGTTTCTCATGAGGCTGTAAGCAAGTTGTCAGTCAGGGTGACAGTTATTAGAAACTTAACTGGCTTGAAGGGTCCAATTCCCAGTTCATTCACATGACTATTGGTAGGAGTCAACAGTTCATCACCACACTCACCCGAGCTTCTGATGCCATTGGACAAAGTGATACAAGGCATATAAAGACTAAGATTTAAAGGCTTAGATTAGCTAATCTTAGAAATGAAATGCTTTGATTTTGTAACATTCTACTGGTCACACAGACCAACCATGGGGAATGAGGGAAGGGACTACACAAGGGTGAGTACCAAGAGTAGGGAATAATGGGGATACTGGGGTATGTTGTAGACTGGATCTCACAGTCCTGAATGCAACAGTGCAACTAGTACATAAGAAGTACTAATAGATATCTGAAAATGAATTTATAATAAATGCATAAAAGGTAAACAAGTTTGAGACTAAGAACTCTGAGTATCTAGGGATGTAAAGTATGATTTTCTATCACTTTCATGTGTTTTTCTGATAAAAATTAACTTCTGGGTTATATACTCTATATATACTCCAACCTTTGGGATGTTAGGGTTTCTTTTGCATATGGTATCTGACATATAAAGCTTGGTTTAAAACATAGGGTTATTTATTAGTTGAGCAGACAGGAAAAATCTGTGAGATAATATCTGATCACCTCTTCACATCTTGAAAAGAAAGAAAAAAATATTACTTCCCATAGATTTTCATGCTTTACTTGTAACAGGACTTGTCTCATTAGTTGATACATTTAAGCTGATTAAAAGGTAAAGGAAAACAATGTCTGAAACAGCAGGTCCATTAAGCAAGAAAATGAGAACCATAAACAACAGAAAGGATATTAAACTATTTTACCTTTCATTAGATTTGTGAATACTGTGGAAGATAATGCTGAGCTTAGTGAGATGTAATTCAAAAACTAAATTACTAAAATAGGCTTGTCAACTGATATCATTTTCTGGCTATGCTGCATTAAATGTCATTTAACTGTTCTAGTAACTTATAACTTGCATATATGATTGATAAGCATTTCTCTGTTTATAAGTAAAATAAGTTGGCATAATAGGTGGATCAATACATAATGCACCTTTGTAATATTATGGTAGTATACTAAGAATTTACTCAATTAGAAAAATCATTATTAAGTTAAATTCTTTAAAATAACATTTTTAAAAACTGAATTACAGTGCTGTATACCAGAAACTTGTACGTTATAAACCAATGTTACTTCAATAAAAAATTAATTTTAAAAATCAATCAATACAATATAAACCCAACTATAAATTATCATTGAAAGATATTAAAGACATAAATAAGGGAAATATATACAATATTCATGCATTTAAAAACAACATTGTTAAAATATCAATACTACCCAAAGCAAACTATGATTTGGTAAATTTCCTATCAGAATTCTTATGGCATTGTTTTACATATACATATACATATACATATACATATACATATACATATACATATACATATACACATACACATACACATACACATATACATATACATATACATATAAAAATACATATAAATACATATAAAAGTTCACATGAAAAGTGACGGGACTTTGACTAGCCAAAACAATCTTGAAAAAGAACAAAATTGAAAGACTCATTCTTCTTGGTTTTAAAACTTACTACAGTGCTACCATAATCAAAACAGTGTGGAACTGCCATAAAGGCAGGTACAGACCAGTAGAATAGAGTCCAGAAATAACCCCTCACATATGATATGTGGCCAGATAATTTTCAACAATAGTGTCAAGCCTACTCAGTGGGGAAAAGCAATCCCTTCAACAAATGGTGCTTGAAAAACTGGATAGTTACATGCAAAAGAATGAAGTTGGACTCTCAGCTGCCACCATATATGAAAATTAACTGTAATTGGATCAAAGATCTGAATGTAACAGATAAAACTATAAAATACTTAGAAAAAAACTAAGAACAAATGCTTCATGATATTGAATTTGGTGATTATTTCTGGGATATGAAACCAAAGGTGCAGACAACCAAGAAATAACAAGACAAAATGAGCAGTACTAAAATTTAAAACTTTTGTGAAACAAAAGACACCATCAACAGAGTAAAAGTGTAACCCACTGAATGGGAGGTAATGTTTGCAAATCAAATATCTGATAAGGGATTAATGCTCAGAACATGTAGAGAACACTTAAAGCTCAACATAAAACAAGCAACTTTATTCAAAAATGAGCAAAGAGGGCCTCCCTGGTGGTTCAGCGGTTGAGCGCTGCGCTGTGGAGATGTCAGCAGCAAGTGATGCGAGTTCGACACCCAGCAGGGGAGAATCCCACATGGTGCGGCAGACCTCTCCTGCCTTGCCCGCTGCTCCCCTCAGCAGTGTATTTCTGATCTGCCTGTTCTGCTCCCCACTCTGTCTCTGGTGAACCCTCTCGCTGCCCCACGCCTCTGGCCTGTACCCCAGCTTGTATGTATAAATAAATAAATCTTTAAAAAATAACTAAATAAATCTTTTTTTAAAATGAGCAAAGAATTTGAATATGCATTTCTTCTTCAAAGAAAACTCAGACTAATAAGCACATTAAATTGGAAAAAAATAATAGATGCAGCCAGGATGTGGAGAAATTGGCACTCTTATGGACTGTTTGTTGGTATGTAAAATGGTACAGCCACTGTAGAAACAGTATAACAGGTCCTCAAAAATGCTCAACATCACTTATAATCAAGGAAATGCAAATCAAAACCACTATGAGAAACCACCTCACACCTGTGAGGATAACACACATTAAAAATATAGGCAACAACAAACACTGGAAAGGATGTGGAGAAAAAGGAACTCTTCTACACTGCTGGTGGGAATGTGAACTGGTCCAACCACTACGGAAAACTGTATGGCGATTCCTCAAACTGCTAAACATGGAGCTTCCATACGACCCAGCAATCCCACTTTTGGGAATTTACCCAAAGGACACAAAAACACTAATCCGAAAGGATACATGCACCCGTATGTTCATTGCGGCACTATTCACAATAGCAAAGGTATGGAAGCAACCCAGATGTCCAAAAATAGATGATTGGGTCAAGAAGATGTGGTACATATACACAATGGGATACTATTCAGCATTCAAAGAAGATAAACACATGCAATTTGCAGCGACACGGATGGAATTAGAGGGGATCATACTCAGTGAAATAAGCCAGAAAGAAAGAGAAAAATATCGAATGGTTTCACTTATAACAGGACCATAAGGAAACCAAATAGGAGAGAGACAATCAGCAGGGGTGGGGAGGGGAGGGAAAGAAAAGGGCACAAAATGGAATAGAAAAGAACACAAGGGACCATGGAGATGGATCAGGGGTGAACTGGTGATGGGCTACCCAAGGGGAATACAAAATGTAAAAGACATAAATAACAATAAAAATATATATTAAAAAATAAAAAATAAAAGTTAAATAGATTTACCTACACTTGGGAGATGTTTTTCAGGTTAACATCATCTTTTTGTAATAACTAAACAAATAATAAACATCTTAAAAAATAATTTCCCTCTGTCTCGAAGAAATATTTGTACAAAATGTATTCAAAGCAGAATTATTCACAATAGCTGAAACATGGAAACCACACAAGTATTCATCAAGAGATGAATGAATAAACAACATGTGATACATACATCCAATGGAATAAGAGCGACCAGACTTTAAAAGAAAGTTTGCATGTGTGCTTCTACACGGATACATTTTTAATGACATTATACTAGGTAAAATAAAGCAGCTACAAAAAGAATACAAATATTTGTTCAAAAATCATACAACTATTATAAAATTCCGCCTTTAAGAGGTACCATAGTCAAAATCACAGAAACAAAAACTAGAACTATGGTTGCCAGTGGCTGAAAGGAGGAGAATGAGGAGCTATTGTTCAATGTGTATAGAGTCTCAACATGGCAAGAAGCAAAGAGATCTGTAGATGGATGGTGGTGATGGCTGTACAACATATAAAATATTTAATATACTGAAATATATATGTGTATATATACACATACATACGTGTGTGTGTATATAAACAGTACACACACACACACACACACACACACACATACTGAAAATGGTTAACAAATTTTAGGTTATATGTATTTTACCACACTAAAAAATAGGAAAAAAGAAAATATCTAAAAAGAAAGGTGGGCAAAGTTTGTAACAGGCAGTAAGTGATGGCAGTGTCTGTATCTTGACTCTATGAACATCACTATCCTGCCTGGATACAGTACTATAGTTTTGCAAGATGTTACCACTGGAAGACAGTGGGAAAACTGTATATGGAGATCTCTCTGTATTATTTCATACACTGCGTGTGAATTTACATTGGTCTCAAAATAAGAATTTTACTTAGCACATAAAGAATACTTAAAATTAGCACTTACTTTACTGGGTGTTACTAAAGTCACAGCTGATTAAATTTTAACTCATTCACTCAATAAGTACTCACGAAACAACTGTAATGTATTGGTTCTCATGCAGCTTACATTATTTTTAAAAACAAATTATAATTATCACACGATAAGGACTAAAACTCTTACTACTGTCCTACAGAGGTGTACACTTTGATAACACTGTCATGTTATATTTAATTAACCATATTTTGCACTCAAAATAGATTATATAATGGGGGGGCATATTTAGAGGATACATTAGATAGAATGAGTAATGGGTCAAAACATTTTTTCAAGATATTAAATGCATACATATTTAGGCCGTTTTTTTGTTTGAAATATTTCCATTTAAATTCTTTTTCAAGGGAAAGTGGAAAATACCTATTACATTCTAGGTACTTTTATAGCTATGGGGTTGGGAAGGGGCAATTCAAGATGATATTTCTTTTTATATTGTACCTTCTTTTCTAGACAAGTTAAGGACATAAAGGTTGAAGATGCCCACGTTTGCAGCTAAGAGAGAATAACCAATGTAGTTACTTTGGACTATCAGCAAAATAGAAAGCTACCTTTCATTTTCACGGGTGGGTTGCTTTGATTTATCAAATTGCTAATCTTCAAAGATCCCATTTCTTTACTAGTGAGCAGTCAGAATGATTTCAATGTGTCTTGTTTTTCTGTTGACTTGCTGGGAATTTAGTGCTTTTTTCCTACTTTTCTTGCTATATTTTTTTCTTTTGTTTAAACCTAATGCCATTTAAAGAATACTAGTGTTTCAAATTACAACTTTCATTTGTAATAAATGTTTTCTGAAAAAAAATGCATCATACAATTGATAAAATGGCTCATCTTCAATATGCCAATGTCAACACATTGTTATCAAATCAATCTCAGTTTTAAATTACTGGTAGAAAGTTCAGTTTGAATTAGTGAGACAAGTTTATGCAATATGTTTTTAAAGTGATGTTATTACTCACAAATGTAGTTCTTATATTGAAAATGTTTAGAATGTGAAAGTTTCAATTTAGTTAGCTTATTTAATAAAGATCTATGATCTTCTTTAAGTAAATACACTTTAATTTTTGTAATAGTTTTAGGTTTACAGAAATATGAGTAGAAATTACTGAAAGTTTCCTTATACCCTCTCACTCTCCAGTTCCCCCTGTTCTTAGTATGTTAAAAATAATGAGCCAGGGCCTCCCCGGTGGCGCAGCGGTTAAGCGCTGCACTGTGGAGCTGTCGGCAGCAGCAACGCGAGTTCGACACCCGGCCAGGGAGAATCCCACATGGCGTGGCGGATCTCTCCTGCCTTGCCCGCTGCTCCCCTCAGCAGTGTATTTCTGATCTACCTGCTCTGCTACCCGCTCTGTCTCTGGTGAACCCTCTCGCTTTCCCGCACCTCTGGCCTGTACCCCAGCTTGTATGTATAAGTAAAAACTAAATCTTAAAAAAAAATAATGAGCCAGTAATGATATTAAAATCCACGGTCTACGTTAGGGTTCACGATGGTGGTGTCCATTCTATGAGTTTTGACAAATATAAAATAACATTATAATATCATACAGAATAGTTTCTTTACCCTGAAAATCCCCTGTGCACCCTATTTCTCTCCTTTCCAATCTCTGATCTTTTTATCGTGTCCATGGTTTTGCCTCGTCCAAAATGTCATATAGTTATAGCCTTTTCAGACTGGCTTTCTTCACTTAGCAATACGTATTTAAGGTTCCTTCATATCTTTTAGTGGTTTGATAGCACATTTTTTTTATTTCTCAGTAATATTACATTGTATTACTGTTTAATAATATACTATTCAATAAATTCCATATTCAATAATATTCCATTCCTACAGTTTTTGAGGGCATCTTGATAATTTCCATTTGGCAATTATGCATAAAGTTGCTATAAATATTCATGCACAAACTTCTGTACAGATATAAGTTTAACTCATGGGTAAATATCAAGGAATGAGACTACTGGATAATATGGTAAGTGTAAATTTAGTTTTCTAAGAAACCACCAAACTGTCTTCCAAAGTGTCTGTACCACTTTGCATTCACACCAGTAATGACTGAGAGTTCTTGTTGTATATCTTTGCCAGAAATTTGGGTTTGTCAGTTTTTTGGATAATAGCCATTCTATCAGGCATGTATTTTTAATTTAAATTTCCTGATGGCATAAGATATTGAGCATCTTTTCATATGCTTATTGGTCTTAAACATGTTATCTTTGAGGAGGTGTCTGTTCAGCTATTTTGCCCATTTTTAGTTTGGATAATTGGTTTCTTCTTGTTGCATTTTAAGAATTCTTTGCATATCACATGTTTTTTTTTTTGCAATATTTCCTCCCCATTTATAGCATGATCCTTTTTTAATAGCCCAACTAATTTGCTTAGTCATTTTTACATGACCTTCAAAGCTTAGAAAAAGTCCCACAAATAGTATTTATCCAGCAAATGTTTGAAGATACCCATTTAAAACACTTTCCTATTAAATACAGGCTTACGTGAAAAAAAAACGTTTTGCGCAAGCACATTTTTAAATATGCTGCAGTAATTATTGAGAATGAATGGTGATAATAGTTCTACCCACACTACAAAATCAAAATTTGAGTTTGTTCTGATGAGAGAAACTTGATGAAAATATATCAGTTAACTGATAACAAAAATATACAAGGAGCTCACACAACTCAACAAAAACAAAGTCAACAATCCAGTCAAAAAATGGGCAGAAGAAATAAAAAGTCACTTCTTCAAAGAAGAAAAGCAAATGGCCAACAGATACATGAAAAAATGTTCAACATCACTCATAATCAGGGAAATGCAAATCAAAACCAAAATGAGATACCACCTCACACCAGTGAGAATGGCACACATTAAAAAAACAGGCAACAATAAATGCTGGTGAGGATGTAGAGAAAAGGGAACACTTCTACACTGCTGGTGGGACTGCAAACTGGTCCAACCTCTATGGGAAGCCATATGGCATTTCCTCAAACTGCTGAAAATGGAGCTTTCATACAACCCAACAATACAACTCCTGGGAATCTACCCAAAGGACACAAAAGTACTAATCCAAAAGGATACATGCACCCATATGTTTATTACAGCACTGTTTACAATAACTAAGATATGGAACAACCCAGATGCCCAAAAATAGATGATTAGATCAAGGAGATGTGGTACATATACACAATGGAATACTATTCAGCATTCAAAAAAGATAAACACATGCCATTTGCAGCGACATGGATGGAATTAGAGGGGATCATGCTCAGTGAAATAAGCCACAAAGAAAGAGAAAAATATCAAATGGTTTCACTTATAACAGGATTATAGGGGAGCCAAACAAGAGAGAGACACTCAGTGCAGGAGGGGGAGGAGAAGGGCTCAAAATGGGGTAGAAAAGAGCACAAGGGACTACGGTGATGGATCACAGGTGAATTGGAGGTGGGTTACCCAAGGGGAATACACAATGTAGAAGATATAAATTAAAAAAAAAAACTTTCAAGACTGTCACCTAGATTACCAAAAATTGCTTGCATTTCATGTAAGAATAGTCATAATTATTTTAACAGAACACCAGTCAGTGCAAAAAGATTTATATGTACCATTGCATTGCTGTACTAGACCAACATCACTGTATCACTGACTTTTGCCCTTTCCCAAGCTAATCATGACTGCTGCTTCCAGATGCACTTACATTTTAGGTATAAGAAAAAGGGTGATACTCTCATTCCAAATGGCCAAGATAAGTGACCTTTTGAAAATATTTTCCTTGCTAGCTGTAATCCCACTGATATATTATGGACTCCAACAGAATTAAAAATCACCCATTCTTAGCATTTAGAATACATCCTAAAAATTCCCTTGAGGCTACCTTGGAGAGATAGAGACAGATATTACAGGTAAAGACATATGATAGGTAAGTCTTGGGCTGAAAGCCCTTTGAATCAATGTAACAGAAATCTCTGAACCAATATTACTCATTATGTTTACATTACATTTTGTGTGTAGCTGTATTTGGGAAATTGAATCTGTAACAACTTTCTAAGAATTCAATTTCAGACAGTATTTTCCTATCTAGTTTCTTTTTTAAACAACTGTGATATCCAGCTAAGAAGTGGTTGCTACTTAAACGACATGTGCTAAAAGAGATTTACTATCCGTGTCAGAAAATTAGACGTGTCCCATGGGGAGACTATGTCTTTCAAAATCTATTAAGTCTTCCTCTGTCATTTACATAAAACACCAGGATAGTCCCTCCCCCAAACACTTCCACAAGATGACACTACTAGTGAAAGTAAGCTAGCTGGGGTTAGAGCTCTCAATAGTGAACCTTTTGAAACAAAGAGATTTTCCTTCCCAAGAAAATTTTGTATTCAGGAATCATGATTATAGGTCCTTGTCATCTATGGCTTTGCTAGTATTAAATACAGTGTATGCTGCATTTGCTCCAAAAGAGGCAGTATTTTGATTATTGGCAAATATATCATTTGATAAGATAGTCATCATAGGGGCACCTCAAATGCATAAGATTCTCTCCAACTAAAGATTGCTTACTAAAGAAAGTTACAAACTCCACTTTAACACAAGTGAGGGTGGCCACTGCTTACATTACCTCTGCAGAGGAGGAGGATGTATGTGTATACAGGCTCACGTTGCAATTGGAGCCAGGCAATAATCCCAGCAAAGAGATTCCTTTTTACAAGTAAACATGGCTTCCTATCAATAGACTGCTCTAGAAGGGGACCACAAATCTCAAGTTAAGCATAGTCTTAGGGCTCACATTAGAATAAAAGGAGGTCTTTTCATTTTCTATGCAGATGGGAACACTAGGACCCGACTGGACACCTGAACACCCAACTCATGCTGACTACCCCACATCCAGACCATGATTCTCATTATGTCAGCAGAAAGACAGTTTAATTGGAGCATTTTCTGGGGCACAATTAAATACTAAATGAGGTAAAAGTCATCTAGTAATTCAGATGTTAAAATTTTTCATCTAGTTATGCTTTATTCATTTAATTTAAGACTGCATTAAATACAAAATATTTTAAATCTTTCTTGAACTTATGGTCTTATTCTGAGTACCTGGGTAGGAAGTTGAGAGATAAATAGTTATTCTGAAGATCAATTCATCCACTAAAGGATGTTTATAATCCGTCTAACGTAAAGTAACAATTAACAGAAACAATTCTGATAAAAATGCACACTACATTGCATTGCTGTTCTGTTTAACTGAAAAGATGGTGTGTCCCTCCTCCGTGCCACAGATGGAGCTTCTTTTATTGAGAGTAATGTCTCCAGTTCTTAGAATTCCCCAACAAATGTCTTCTGAATGAGTAATTAAATAAATGAAATACATGGAAATTCAGAATTATAAGTAATTTGATATTTGCTCTGACATGGGTTTAGGGCACTATGATAAGGTTTTGCAAAACCTAGTACATAACCAAAATCTATTTCCTTTAATAAAAAGTGTTCGCATTCTAATAAGACAGTCTAAAAGGACTTTTATACTTTGGGGAAACTGTGAAATATACAGAAATTTCCCAAAATAGAACCAAACATTTTTATGCATTCAGCCATTTGTGTCTATTATTCCTACCAGCAATAACTGCTTTTTCTCTTTGAGTTCCTTATAATTAATACTAACTTTTTGAAAATTGCTGAAGGTTATGCCCTGAGCACATGCTCTTCTAAGGAAATATTCTCACTTACATTAGAGGAAAGTTCATTTGCTTCTGTGCATCAATGCCTGCACTCTTTTTTCTAGCTTTTAGTGTAAAAAGAAGAAAAATTAGAATACTAAATAAAATTATGTGAAAAAGGAAAGTATTGACATTTCAAAGATGCAACTTTCATTGTTTAGATGATACAGAGCACTGAGTTAACTTCATTAAATCTATACAACTGATTTCTTGCAGAAAAATTTCAATTATTACCGATAACAAAAATATACAAAGAGCTCACACAACTCAACAAAAACAAAGTCAACAATTCAGTCAAAAAATGGGCAGAAGAGCTAAAAAGACACTTCACCAAAGAAGAAAAGCAAATGGCCAACAAGTATATGAAAAAAAGTTCAACATCACTTATAATCAGGGAAATGCAAATTAAAACCACAATGAGATACCACCTCACGCCACTGAGAATGGCGCACATTAAAAAAAAACAGGTAACAACAAATGTTGGCGAGGATGTGGAGAAAAAGGAACTCTCCTACACTGCTGGTGGGAATGCAAATTGATCCAACCACTATGAAAAGTTGTGTGGCATTTCCTCAAACTGCTAGAAATGGAACTTCCATATGACCCGGCAATACCACTACTGGGAATCTACCCAAAGGACACAAAAACACTAATCCGAAAGGATACATGCACCCGCATGTTTATTGCAGCATTGTTTACAATAGCTAAGGTATGGAAACAACCCAGATGCCCAAAAATAGATGACTGGATCAAGAAGATGTGGTACATATACACAAAGGAATACTATTCAGCATTCAAAAAAGACAAACACATGCAATTCACAGCATGGATCTGGAAGGGATCATGCTCAGTGAAATAAGCCAGAAAGAAAGAGAAAATTATCGAATGGTTTCACGTATAATGGGAATATAGGGGAGCCAAATAGGAAAGTGACATTCAGCAGGGAAGGAAGGGGGGTAAGGGCTCAAGAGGGGGAAGAGGGGAGCACGGGGGACTATGGTGATGGCTCCACGGGTGAACAGGTGGCAGGTAACTTATGGGGAACGCACAATAATGTAAAAGATATGAATAACAAAAATAAATAAAATATCTATTAAAAATTTTTCAATTATCTATTTATTCAAAAGCAGAGAATACTTGAGACTCAAGTCTACACAAAGTCATATCTTACAATAAATTAATATAAGACATATATCCCTTAAGTAGATTAAAGTCATAATTTGTAATAAATAGATGGGGGGGGGAGCTGTTCTGTTTCTTTGCTGGAAACAACAGTTGGTAATTGGACAGGGGTTAGGAGTAACTAATTTAAACTTAAAACATCTCAAGTTGGCTCCTAACTCTCACCTGAGATTTAGATGTATACATCCTTCCATAGACTGACTAGCAACAATTCTGAAAATTAGAGGCAGAAACATGTATGATATTCACTAAGAAGACTTGGATATTCAGCTACAAATACTAAGATATATTCTAGCAGATTTTGGGGATCACAGCCCTTGCAATTATGAACCCAAAATATCTCCCACACTCCTGCATGCTTTTTTAAGTGCACATGCAAAAATAATGTTGAGGAAATGAGTAGGGTGGGTGCAATCCTTATATATCTGTCTCCTTTTTCATTCTCCAAATTGATAAAGATTCCAAGGGGATGACTGATTTGATGGATTCAAAGAATCTATTGTGTTTATAAACATTTTTATTAAGTCTTATGCATCTTCATGTCTGAAATCCAAAAAGATTAGGAGTTGCTAAAGATAAAATTTTCATTGTACTATAGCAATTACATTTTAAAATAAAACTGGTAGGCATGTAGATTGGTATAGGCATTATGGAAAAAAATATAGCCATATTTCAAAAAATTAAAAATAGAATTACCATATGATCCAACAATTCCACTTCTGTAAATGTATCCAAAGGAAATGGAAACAATGGAAGAGATATCTGCAGCCCCATGCTCACAGCAGTATTATCTTTAACAAACAAGACATAAATGTCCACCATATATATGAAAATGTAAAGAAGTTGTGGTGTATTGGTATGCATGTATACACACACACCTATCTATACACACGCATGTGTACTGTGTGTACATGTGCAAACAAAGGTATCCATGCGTATGTGTGTATAAGCATATACCTGTGTGAGTGTATATCCATGGCTGTATGCATATATACTGTATATAGAATATACATATTCAGCTATAAAATAGAAGGTAACCCTGCTATTTGCAACAACATGGATGGACATTGAAGGAATTATACTGAGATAAGTCAGACAGAGAATTATAAATATTGTACAAGCTCTAAAAATCTGAAAAAAACAAAAGAACTCATTGAAAAAGAGATCAGATTTGTGGTTACCACAAAAAAGATATCAGGGTGTCAGGGGAGGAGAAAATAGAAAAGGTAATAAAAAGCTACAAGCTTCCAATTATAAAAAAAAAATAGTATTAGGAATGGAATGTTCAACACAATGTCTACTGTTAACACTGCTATATGATATATTTAGAAGTTGCTAAGACAGTAAATCCTAAGAGTTCTCATCACAAGGAAAAAATAACTTTATTTTTTGAATCTATGAGATGATGGATGTTAACTAAATTTATGTAAGTCAAATAATTATGCTCTAAACTTTAAATTTATATAGTGATGTGTCAATTTTATGTCAAAAAATGAAAAAGTAGAATAAAAAAATGAAAAGTAAAATGGCTCCATTGCTGTTTTAAATGTAGCCATTGACCCTTAATATGAAAATGAATCCAACATCATCTATTTCAAAACAATCTTGTCTTTAAAAGTTTCATATAGCTTTCTTATTGAACTTATATTGACTTTCACATCTTGTAAAGAAATACATTGCCATATATAATTTTTTTCTGAAAGCTTTTGTTTGTTCAAACTGTCCTACATTTTTCACAAAATGTGTCTATATTTAAGACTTTTATTTTCCTTCATACTACATCATTCTCTCAATAGTAACATCAATTATTGTGATGCTCCCTTCTTTTGTATTCCAGTGTATTTCACTGTGGAATCACATATCAGTAAAATCAGGGGTTGATGGGTGAGAAGTAACTTTTATTTTGCAGAGTGAAAGTATGGAATTTGATAATTGGGCTGTGGGAAAAAGACCCCATTTAACCACAGTCATATTTCAGCAGAAACACTTTTGGAAGACTGCATGGAAGCCAAGTGTCTAAAAACAGCTCCTAAAAGTCCTCATGCACAGGAGTTTGGGCAGTCTTCACATGCCCTCGTTGGCATGCATGTCCCTGCTTGAAAGTCATGAAGCTAAAAGTTCATTGGCACCAAGAATCTCACATGGGCTTGAGCCAGTCTGAAAAATGCCCTGGATACAAGGTCACCTATATTAATCACCTTCTGTGAGTTCTGGCTCTCACATACATGCCTCATGGCCTCATGGGACACAATGGCTCATGGACTCATAGATCCTAGCCAGCTTCTTGACCCCCCCACTTGAACCCAGTCTCAGGTACTAAAACGATCATGGAACTGGGAGTCATACAGACAGGAGTTAAAAATAGATTTGTCACCTATAATCAGCACAACTGAATTTAGTAGAACTACTAAAATTTCTGGACCCATTTCCTCGCCTTATAAATGAGGCTAATAAAACCTTTTTTATTAAGGATTAAGTGAGGCATTATATTTTTTAAGTACCTAGCAGAGTACACAGCATGTATTTGTTAGCTTTGCCCTTTTCTAACTCCCCCCCAAAAGAAAATATTATCCAGCATCCTTCTCTGCTAATTTCTCACTTCCTGACCAAAACACACATAGCTTGATTAAAGCTACCTTAAAGTTAATATGTAAAATGGCATAAAACAAATGTTGCATATTCCATAAATTTATATTTTGTGTTTGTTTTTGTTTGGTGTGGTTTGACTTTTACAATCTGTTATCAAATTCTGCATGTAAAAACTGATCCTCAAGGACTGAAATTTCAGTAGGGAGATAAATTCAAATACAGCGACACCCTATCGCCCAGAAATCATACCTTATTGGTTGTTCCTGACTCAGTTTGTGTGTTGGGTGGTCTTTATTATGAGTCTGGTTTGACTGCTAAAGTCCTCCTGACCTGGAGGGGAACAGTTCCACTTTTCAGATGGCAGCTCTAGCGTCACCATCCTTGGCACCCACCCCCAGTCACAGGGTCAGCTCTGCAGCAGGGGTCACTTCCCCGGTTAATGTCGGGTTTCACACATCCAACTTTTCAGACTAGAGCACATTCTAGATAGGTCTGTGCAGACCTGAAACATCACCCTTCCCCCCCTACAAAGGGCAAACAGAACAACATCCTCGGCTCACTCAGTGCTTGATCAGACACTACAAGTAATGGCAACACCCACTTTTACTTCCTCTGACCTTCAGATTTTTACAGATAAATCAGTTTTCATGTTAATAAATAATATAAATAAGTGGAAAGTCCCAAGTCGAGCACCTGTCATGGTGTAGGAATATTTAGGTTACAGAATATACCTTCTAAGTACTTTAGAAACATGTTAACCCTCACAGAAAGTTGTTCTTTTCTGCAATGTTATTTATTTATTTTTGGCTGGGTAGAGTGTACATAACAAGGAAGTGATCTCTAGGCTCTTTTCCTTCTCCAGGGTTCTAGATTAGAACTATGAGAAGTCATGAGATTCTTAATGTGAATGAGTGGGGAAAGGACTCCCCAGCAGCTGAGGGGCCTCTCTTCCTTTTGTGCTCTCACTGGGGCTGGTGATCCAGGGTTTTTTTTACTCCTCGGAGGCTATATGAACCATGAGATCTATTATCCTGTGGCTGTAGCCAAATTCATTGTCAGACCAGGAAAGGAGCTTGACAAGGTAGTCATTGAGGACAATGCCAGCCCCAGCACCAAAAGTAGAGGAGTGGGTGTCACTGTTAAAATCACACTAGACAGCAGCAAGTAAATGGTGTTGCAGGATACAATGGTAACAATCTTTAGAGTAACAATGGTAACAACCACTTCTGGTGGTTGGAGCCCATGACAAACATGGGGACATGAGCAGAAAGGGCAGGGATGGTGACCCTCTTGGACCCACCCTTCAGGTGAGCTCTGGCCTTCTCCAGGATAGTGAAGATGCCAGTGGACTCCACCACATGTTCAGCACCAGTGCCATCCCATTTGATGCTAGCAGGATCTCGCTCCTGGAAGATGGATATGGACTTCCTATTGATGACAGATTTCCCATTCTCCACCTTGACTGTGCCACTGAACTTGCCATAGATGGAGTTATACTGGAACATGTAGACCATGGAGTTGAGGTCACTGAAAGGGTCATTGATGGCAACAATACCTACTTTGCCAGAGTTAAAAGCAGGCCCTGTGACCAGGTCCCCAATCCCACCAAATTCACACACTTTGCCTTCACCATGGTGTCTAAGGGTTCTCAGACCCTGCCAGAAGAGGCAGCGGTCTACAGAACCGGGAAGCAGGGAGCTATTCCCACAATTTTAAAATTAATAGTTACAATTTCCTTTGTAATGTTTTAAACACAGGTGTCTTCCCTGCCCTTTAGTTCTCATCATAAACAAAGTTGGCTTTAAAATAGTATTCCTTGAGTTCTAATACTTGCAAAAATAACCAAAAACCTGCTTTTCCTTATATAGTAATTAATTCACCATATCTGCTTCCTTATTTAAACCTTTAAGTGCATTCTTTTTCAATTTAAGTTTCCCTTCCCTACCCTTTTAGTTTATGACTGTCTCTCAAACTAGAACATTTTATAAGTTATATAAAGAACATAATCTGATAAATATGATAGCCTATTTTATTTTATAACCACAACAAACAAGTTACACAACAGGGTTACCAGTGGAACACTGTATCATTAATCATTTAAGTCTTATGAAATTCCACCTTTACGATTTTCTTCATGACTTAGGATTTATGAAATTAATTTATAATTGAAGTATAATGTAAGATATACAATTCCAAGCAGCTTCATGAGAAATAGACAAAGTTAGGGGATATTTAATGCCAAATCTATTTAGGGTATGTTGCATAAACATTGCTTGAATTTTTGGAGATTCACTGATATGTCTAAGGCTTCATTATAAACCACTGATGCTGCTTCAAAGAATGAAGACTCTTCTCTCCCTGCTAAATTATAATACAAAACATAATTCTCTTTTAGACAATATAATATGAATGATACTTAACCTACATTCAACTGAAAATCAAATAAGACACAACTTAAAGGGACATAAAGTTCCCATGCTTGAGTTCTCTGGAGGTAACAGACTCAAGGATTTGGGAGAGCACAGGTCAAGGATTAAGCATTCATATTGCCAACAAGTCTAGTATTTTTCTCTGGAAATGAACCAGTTTCATGAAACATTTCTGGCTAAGGAAAATAACGATTTTATCTTCAGTTTACATGGGATTAGACTGGAATTTAGCTAGATCTGCAGCTCTTTGTCTTTTAAACATTTTGAACATGATTGGTACATACATTTTCAAAATATGGAGTATTCAGGCAGGACAGTGCCCCATCTCAGTAAACATGACACTTTTTATAAGCACATATGATTTAAAAATTCAGATGATTTTTTTTCAGCAATTCAAGTCTTTTTTTAAGTTATACTTGCAATTTTATGAATCACAATTAAACAAATTTGCTTACATCTGTACCTATGACAGATGTTCAAATACTATTTTTTATTTCAAACTCCAAACTAAAATGAACATCATTTTATAAAACAAAGCATCTTTTGGTGTAAGGCTTGAACACAGCTTCCTAATAGGTGCATACTTTAAGTTTTCATTTTTTTTTCTTAGATAAAACAGGATGTTTTCTTTCCATTTCCATCCTCTCTATATATTGGAGAATACCCCAGGTAGAAGAGTTATCTCTTCTTGCCTCCAAAAACACTTTACAAAAAAAAAAAATTACATTTACATAAGACATCTCACATTCTTCCTAGAATTCATTTTCTTATGTTTCATTCACATTTAATATCATAACTTGAGACTGTCTTAAGATTTTTGCATTCATCACAAAACTCAAAGTAGAGCTTGCACAGAAGAGAAGCACAATACATACACACATATTAACTTGAATTCATGTTACAAGTGAAAAATAAAAGATCTTTTACTGTGTATTTGATAATGTGCCCTTTTTCTTCTGACAATATTACAAGGCTTTTGTATCCCTTATTTTTAGTAGCATACAGTTATGTTTTAAAAAATGAATGTGGAAGGAAGTAAAACAGGAAAGATAGAGATAGAGGAAGAAAAAGAAAAAGGGAGTAAGTGGGAGAGGAAAGATGGGAGGGAGGGAGAGGGGAAAGGAAGGAGAGAGAGCGGAAAGGGGGAGTATTTATACACAGAACGTTTATTTGTTCATCACTGATTTTCAGAACAAGTAAGCTAATTGTGCAGCATTTTTAAAGGCAGAATTAAAACATGGGGGGGGGAAACTATTTGTTCCTTTTCAAAGGATGTTTCTAAAATGAGGTAAGATGGCATTTAAAATGGAATCACATGCGGGGTGGTTGGTGTGTCACAGGAGAAGCCAGCTGCTCTGCTTCCCAAGGTCTCGTGGGGTGGCAGGAGACTGACAAGCACAGCCTCTCAGGCCCATGGGCTCAGAAATGTGAGCAGCTACAGCTGTGACTCATTTCTCAGGTGGGGATTCAAATTGCCCAAGCTCACAAAAATCAAAGTAATAGAATTAGAATGCAACTTGACTCTACCAGTATCCTGAGAAGTAAACCTGTCACAGAACCGATGAGGTCATTCTGTGAACACACCTGCACTGGGTGTCATATAATGAGGTTAATATTTCTTAGTGATCCCTGTGATCAAAACCAGGGAAGTCTGTTAAAGGATTTGAAGGGGTAATAGCATCAGACTAGGATGGTTTGTGATGTCGACCTGCTCATTCATCCTGAACATGGAATTCTATTATCTGTCTCTTTGGCCAAAAGTACCACTCCTTTAAAAAAAAAAAAAAGTCAGTGTCAAAATCTGACACTCTGATTCTCCCTTTTCTATGTTCTATGGCTTGACTGATACTGTTCTCTGCCCGCCCCCTTCTCCCACACACAGCTTTCTAATGATTGACATACTCTCTTCATCTTATGAATTTAATCAGTCAGGTATTTCTCCAACTGGGAAAAAAATGATCTGATTAAAGTTTTTACAGTTCTGCCCTTACTGCCTCTTTACTAATTTAACTTTCTGGACTGTTATATTACTCTTAATTCTAAATTCTAAATTCTTGGGAGGTATAGCTAATTATTAACCCCCCACCCCCTCACCACCATGTACAGTAAAGGCAAAAAGTCCTCTTTTGTTGGGGGAAAGGACATCCTGAACAAACTCCAGGAACAGATTTTATGGACCCCACCCCCAGCCAGACCGAAGAGATCCAAGACACCAAAGACTACAAATCCCATAATGATATCACCACCGAAGGGAGGACTGCTGGGAATTGAGGGTGGCGTTAAGCAGCCAGGCTTGGTATATAACCAGACAGGTGGGCCTTGGGGTGGGGGGGTACCTGGTTTTCTGCAGGCTCTCAGCATGCTATGGGGTCCCAGCACAGAGGAATTGGTAGGATGCATTTAAAAATTTATCTCTTTCTTTCTCCCCGAGTCATTCCTTTCTTCATTTCCCCTTCTTTTGTAAACAAGGCCTTTAATAAACTTTTTGTGTTTGCCTACAGTTGAGTCTCATTATAAGTCCCTTTTAAGAGCATAGGTAAGGACCCACAGTCAGTCCAACCCATTTCATATTGGGGCTGCCCTGTAACACTTTCAGAAACTTTGAAAGTGGCATGGATTTGTAGTCATAAAATATGTAATTCCTAGGGATATAATGTACAGTGCGGTGACTATACTAATTCTATATTGTATTTTCTAAGAGTAGATCTTAAAATTTTCCCATCGCAAGGGGAAAAAAAAGGTAACCATGCATGGTGAGGCTGTTAAATGACATTATTACACATTGTGATCATTTCACAATGACTCTGTAGTACACCTGAGAATAATATAATGTCAATTATCTATCAATAAAAAATAACTAATTACAAGAAAATAAAAGTTATTAGTCCCGCCCCCCAAATAACAGAGAAAACAATTAAAATAGCCAGAAATTTTGCAAACAAAAACAAAATTTTGCAAACAAAATTACAGGCATAAATGAATGAGTGGCTAATATAAACTAAGTCTTTTAGCACTGAGATAGTTTAAAACAAATAAATGAAAAGGAAGTTTAATCAAAGTATTTGATTATAGACCAAGGCTCCAGGAGAGATATAAGTAGTCCAAAAAGTCTAGTACCTTGAAAGTGCCAGGTTAGGAAGGGTCATGAGTCTTATGTTCTTACATGTTACTCTGAAGACTAGCCAGGACTAGAATTCAAGGAAATGTTTGGAACATTACACAGGCAGGTACAGAAAACTCAGCGCTCAGAGGTCAAATTCCCCATTTGCCAATGTTAATGGATGAGAATGAATTAAGGTCCTCAAACACAATAAGATATACAGGAACCATACATTCCCAGAATCCAGATGAACAAGGTAAGTGGAGATGCTGACCAGATTTTCATTCTTCTTCATCCCTGGTCACATATTAGTCTTCAAAGACCAAGAGGAGGACCTGGGAACACACCATAATTAGTCTTTGGAGAGCTTTACAGGATGCTGGAAGGGCATGATAAATGGCATGCAGGAAAAGAGGATTGGCTTCCACTGTCTCAAGAAAGGAAGATAAGATTTGTCTTAAAAAAATAATAAACTGGCCTCCCCGGTGGCACAGTGGTTAGGCGCTGCGCTGTGGAGTTGTCAGCAGCGGTGACGTGAGTTCGATACCGGTCGGGGAGATTCCCACATGGCATGGCAGACCTATCCTGCCTCATCTGCTGCTCCCCTCAGCAGTGTGTTTTTGTAGATCTGCCTGTTCTACTCCCCACTCTGTCTCTGGTGAATCCTCTCACCGTCCCAAGCCTCTGGTCTGTATCCCAGCTTGTATGCAAAAATAAATAAATCTTTAAAAAAATAATAATAATAAACCTTTAAGAGCACATTTGTCAGTAAGAAACAAAAAAGTCAATGCGTGCATTAGAGTTTACTAGTACATGTTTATCCTAATAACCATATTAGTACTAAGATGAGTTTTTAAGGTTGTTCTGGTGTTTGCAATATCCTCTTGTCAAAATTATGTGTTATATATTATGGAATTCCCAAACTCAACTTCTGTTTTCTTCTAAAACCCAGCTTCTGCTGAATGATTTGTAACCACTAAAGCATTGAGGTCATATTTAATGGAAATATCTGTTGTCCAACAGTTATCAAAGATTAAAACTGCAATAAAAATTGATCTGTATCTCTGAGTGTTGAAAGATTAAAAAATAATCCTTTTAAGCTTTAGATAATAATGGATGACAAAAGTGTTATAGTAAATATAATGCCAACAACAGTAACTTATTTATGGAGAAGCTGTTCTGTCCAGTCAAAGTGCTGTTTCCCTTATATCACCTCCTTCTACTCTTGAAACAACCCAGAGATATTCTCACATTATGGTTAAAGTCACTGTCTGAACCAAAGTCATATTACTCATAAGGCACATAACTGAGATTTGAACTCATTTTCAATACCCCTCCTGCCACATATCACTTGTTCTTTCTACTATAACTAAGGTTTTCCAAAGCAAGATCTGGTTGACATCCAAATAGAGTATCCTGTGATTTTTAGAATAATTTCTGCTGACTTATGACTTTACCCTGAATAGCCATATGCCACGGACACAATCACAGAAGGATATTATCTCTCCAGTCAATTTGAAACAGAGGTATACTACTTTCTATGGCATCCAGTAGTGGACCTGTGAAATTCCTGATATGCAAAATGATTAAATCATGAAATTAGTAGATTATTACATTTTTAAATCATAGGATTAGTCCTAGAGTGTTTCAGTAATTAGACCAGGACACAAATGAGTTAACAACAGAGGGAAACTAGTTTCATTCCTGCAGGCTCTCAAGTCGTTGTTCTTTCTTGATTCTACACCTTTACATTTCAGCAAATACCCGTTAAGTGTCCATCTGTACTAGGCTAACCAGCCTTGAAGACTGCATGATGCATTAGAAAACAGCTTAGGTATTGCCTTAGAACAGAGTGAGCTGGATCTCCAACAAGGGCACTTCCATCTAGCTATACCACCTTTTTCTGACCCCTACAGAGCAGAACAATGATAACTTCTAGTATAGTTGCCTTTCCTGCTGGACAATATGATTAAGGATAGAATCAGATCCTGATGGATCCGGACAGATAAATAACTTAGCAATGCATTTTCACACCATCCCCTAAGATGTATTTTTGTAGATGATTGTTTGTCATATTCCAATTTCAATATAATAAGAGTGATTTGCCCAGGATCATGTGGCTGTTAAGAATAAGATGAAATCAATTCATTGCTTACTTCCTCACTCCTAGCAATTTCTTAGAATGACAGTTCTTAACATATTTTTATAAAAAACCTGAAATTTGAAATAGATTACTAAACACCCCCTTGGAAATTAAACCTATGGAATTATAACAAGTTTGAAAATCTACATTGGTTAGTTTATAATCACATCATAGAAACCTTTAGATATTAGGTTTGAGTTCTAGGGATTGTATTTCTTCTACTAAGCAATAATTTCAACACTTTTTTATAAGATACTACAATCCTAACAACTTGGAATTTGAAGTTATCTTAATTTTCACATTAAATAAGTTGAGACCTACCTATGATGTATTATTTCCAATTTGAGAGAAAGCAATAAGGTAGAGTGCCTGTCAATGCTATTCTTTAATAAGTCAGCTATATAGTATCAGAGTTTCCAAATCATGTATGCAAATCCCTTTACCATATCATGCTACAAACTCAAAAAGGGTCCTCAGTTTAAAACAATCTATTCTGCAATTAGCATCATCTGGTCTGGATAAAGCTTACTTGGGTCCCTTGAAGTACAGTTAGGTGTGAGCAAACACCTTTTTTTGTGGGAAAAAAATCTTATGAAAGATGCATGAGGTAGGAAATGAGTGGACTAGAAATTGGATCGTCAGTCATTGGCTGTTTTTCAAGAGTCCTGTGATAACTTCAGCAAATTAGAATGGGGAGCTTTGCTCACACAGTAGAGCACCTCAGGGTTATTAGGCTTATCCAGGATCATTCAGCAGTTTCACACATTTCATCTTAATTGCCACAGAATGTGTGACCAAAGAGTACAGCTGTTTTCAAGAAAAACAGTAAATCAACCACTGGAGAACACATTTTCCCAGTTGTCCCTGCACTATTTGAATTCTATGTCTTGTTTTCAATAACCCCAAGGAATCCAAAACCAGGAGCAAGGAACACAATTTTTTCACTCCACCCATTAGAGCTCAGGTATGCAGGGCAAATGATTTGCAACATGATCTTGTTAAAAAGGCAGGGTGTTCTTAAGAGGCCCAAGTGAGAAGAGTTATATGGTCTCTATATAGTATTCCTATTACAAAGAAACCTCAGGGATGGTGAACAAGTACAAAACACAATATTTTCACAATTTTGCCCCAAATAATATTTTATTTTGATCAGACAGAGCTCTATGATCCCCTACTATCTCCATTGTTCCTCTCCTATTCATTTGTTTACTATAAAGAAAATAACTCTGTAACATGTTCTCTGGAGATCTATTGTTAGTTTTTTCCACCTCTGAACCAATGTAGGGGACTGAATTTACATCTTTATGCAGTAGCCACTGACCACTTTTCATGTGTCTGGCACTATGACAAAAGCCAGAGATCTTCTCAGATCTCCAAAGGACATACTGACATCCCTATGGTCCCTAACCTGAGCTATTCTGTAAGTGTAACGGAGCATAAGATTAGTTAAAACAATATTTTAAGATTAGTGTTTACATTTTTCTTGTTATTGATACAGCTTCTACAGGGAGGCTGAAGAGAAATGTAGCTTTTGTGTAATAGACTTTAATTACTTTTTCGTATAGCACATAGAAATAATGCTTACCCTTTGAAATACTGACCTGCAGATTTCCTTTTGATAAAAAGGACTGTAAAAGAAGTTGGGAACCCAGCTGAGGTAAGAAGAAAGGATGTCTTTTATTCACGTGGTTTAGGCAAGTAAAAGAGACTAATGAGCAAGGATAGAAAAGTGCTTTCTTTCTAATGAATAGGTAACCCACATGAATGCCCCTGGTTTACCCATTTGGCGAACCTGAAATGGAAAACACTGCCCAGTCATGCCTCAATGAATAGCTTCGTTTGAGAATTCTGAACATGTCAAGGGGGCAGTTCTAGATGAACATGTTTTTATTCATCTTGGAAGCCTTGTAGGGTAATTAGGGAAGTGAGAACACTCAGATTAAGTAAGGGGTGTCATTCCGTCTACGTGGTGGCTGCTGCTGCTGCTGCTGCTACTGCTGCTGCTGCTACTGCTGAAAATCAAGAATTTTCCAAAAGGTATAGGGGATAAGATGGCACTTGATAGGGTTTTTCAAGACGAAATCCAAAGTGGAAGGGTCTATGGACTTCTGTTTGATTTCACCTTTGATCACATGCCAGGTCGCCCTCACATCTACTTCTACTCTTCCTTTATATGTTACACTACAAGGCTCATTCAAATTGAAAGGACTCATTTTGAATGTGTGTGTGTGTGTGTGTGTGTGTGTGTGTGCGCGCGCGCGTGTGTGTGTGATATCAAGCAACCAGAGTGTGCGTGTGTGTGTGTGTGTGTGTGTGTGTGTGTGTGTGTGTGCATGGTTCCATGCACATATGAAGAGAGTGAGGGTGAGGAAAGAGAAAGAGGAAATGGGTGGGGCTGATCTAGAAAGTTAATAGAAAAATAGGGGTATGTTCCCATTTCCCTGCCCAAGTTGAACAAGTTTAGTTCTATTTCAAGTACAGCTAGTCATGGTAAATCTAATGAGGTAACCAAACCCTGATTCTCCTCTTTCCCTAGAGAATTGACAAAGAGGATATAAGGATGTGAGTCCCTAGTTCTCCTGGGAAAGGTCATCAGACATCTGTCAGATGAAGGGGGTATGTTTCTTGCATGAGGGTGGCATTCATGTCACTTCCTGCATGGCTCTGGTTGGCAGGCATATGTCCAAGCCCTAGGAAAAGCACAGAGAGCTAGAGACTCAACAGCAGCATTCACCTCACAGCAGCACGAGAGTCCTTTCTAGCCACGTCAGCGTCTATTCATGGTACTGATGGGAGAAGTTAGACTTACTGTCCACATAATGCAGGCTGAACTAGATCATTTTGATACTTAAGCTATTTTGTCTGACAAATCTAGCTAAAATCTCTATAACTATAGCTACTAAGGTTCTTATTAGAGATCCTTGTACTAGTGATGGAACTCCATAGAACTTAGTACTACTCTTATAGTAGTGACTATAAGAACCCACCAAATGCCAACTGGCCCAATAATTTCTACTCACTAGCTCTGCTCCACTCCTCCCCTGACTATATGTCTCTATGGTAGTCTTTACCTCCGTGCATTCAATGACTTGTCCATTGGCTATTTTCCCTCCCAACCAGTAGTTCACTGAAACCAAACTGTGTGATATTCATCCTTGTATAACTCAATACATAGCATGACATGTGGCACACACAGGCACACCTGAGACACAAATCTTATTTGGTAGTGCATGAATAAATGAAGATTAAATTGGATTTAGATTCTCTTGAACATGTCAGTCTCCCAAATGAAAACTTAGTGATCCAGGTTGACCCCCTTGCAGAGGAAAATGCAGAGAGGAATTTGAAAAGAGATGTATAGTGATAAGGCTGTGGAGCTCCAATTTCAGCCCCAACACCACTAGCCATGTAATCAACTACCATTCACTTAATTCTCTGCATCTCATTTTACTAATTTGTAAAATGCTTATCTTATAGAATTACTTGAAACCTTAGACTAGATAACATTAGCAACATGCCTCATACAGTGTCTGTCACATAGAAGGCACGTAAACTGTAAGGGAGTATTGTTTATAAGGTGCAAGAGGACAGTGGGGGAGAAATATGTCAGGGGTCTCCATGGTGCAGTGGCATGAGGGACTATAACTGACCGAGATCAAATGGCCAGGCTCTAGCATTAAAGGGCAGTGACCCACTAAATCATTTTTACATGGGAAAGATTAAAGTCAAATGCTCTATAGAATAGATTTCAATGAACTCCATTACAAGAATTAAAGGTTTATGAATGTTTGTAGCCTCCCAGGCCTGGGCACCTGCAAAATGTTTTTTCAGACAGAGGTCTTCCCAACTTTTATGTAGTTCAGGATTTTATATACACATACACATACATATAATATACATATATACATATAAACATACATTGTGCATAGATATATACACATATGGTATAATTTAAAATATTATATATGCTTTAATGCAGCTATTCATAGATTTATTACTCTTTTATAACTGGTGAGCCATAGCATCTAGGCATGGGCAATGTAACAAATAATAAGCAAAGTCTGTTTCAGTGAGTTCCCACTACTAGGGAGGAAACAGATTTATAATTTATAACTTTGTTGTCTTATAAAAACTGTGGTAGATTGATTGTAGCCAAGCTGTCCTCCCTTCCAATCTCAGATTAAATATCACTTCCTCTGGGAAGCCTTCTTCATTCCGCACACCCCTACAAACTAGCCTGGGTTGCTCTTATTCTCACAAACCTTTGACATTTCTCCTCTGTGTCCTGAACCATGTTGCCCTTCTCCATGGTCAATCTTTATCAGTTGGCTGGAATTCCCCGGGGGTAAGTTCCAGGCATGTGAATCACAGCTACTATTCAATACATGCGGCGTGAATGTGGAGGGGTATGAGGGGAGGTCAAGGAAGAGGAGTCAAAGGACATGAAGACATGTTAGGCTGGATCAAAACATGTCTTCAGGAATTTCAAATAAGATCAAAAGAAAAAAACAAAATTAAAAATATCTGTGGCATTTGTCAATAAGGAAGTCTTTACCAAGGCTGGATTTAGAAGTCTGAGGAAGTAAAATAAAATTGCATTTATTTGAGAAGTAAATTAGAATTGAAGAAATAGAGATGGCAAGTAGAGACAGTTTTTAAAACAACAGAGATTAACAGAAAGAATCAGGTGATAAAACCAGTGAGAAAAAGAAGAGGTTGAAAATAAGAGAAAATAGCAAGGGATGAAAATTCAAGTCACAGAAGAGAATAAATATTCATAACATATATAACTGACAATAGGTTCATATTCAGAATATAATAAACCCTAATAATCATTTAAACAATCCTATAAAAACCTGATAATGTGCTCGAACAGGCATCACACAAGGGGAAATTCAATGACCAACAAGTTTGTGCAAAGATGCTTAACCATGCTAATAATTAGGGAAAGGCACACTGAAAAGAACAGTCACCACTAAAACCCTATAGGAGGGGACTCCCTGGTGGTGCAACTGGTCAAGTCTCAGCACTATGAAGCTAACCGCAGCCACTGCAGCACGAGTTCGATCCCCGGCCAAGGAGCTTCGCACATGGCGCAGCAGACCTCTTCTGCCTCGCCCACTGCTCCTCTAAGCAGTGTACTTCAGTCAATCTTCCTGTTCTGCTCCACACTCTGTCTCTGGTGAATCCTCTCAGCACCCTACACCTCTGGCCTATACCCTAGTTCTTGTATGCATAAATAAATAAAATCTTTAAAAAAACAAAAAAATACCCTACCGGAAAGGAGGCAACAGAGATACTGGTGGAGATGTATCTGCAATTACAGAGTAAGCAGTTAAGTCAGTTCAGGTCTATCTTTTATCTAGTATGTGAGGTGCTGGGGACATAAGGACTTAAAGCGATTCATTAAAATTTGGAATATTCGCTCTAAGGAATAGCAGCATTTGCTCAAAAGAATCATTCTCCCAAAAGTTTTATAGGACTATCAAACTTACAGATTCCTATTGTGTATTAGCAACAAACTATACAGCAGCGTTATTTTCTTCTCAAAATTTTTTGTGCAGGTGGAAAGTGAAACAGGTTCAAGGGTAATAAAAGGCTGTAACAGATTAATAAAAGGCATTGAAATAACTGACAAAAGAACAGCTGAACTTTTGAATCACAGGTAGTATAGAAAAGGAAAATGTTCTAAGGTAGGTAGGTCAATTGATAGGAAAGGAAAGTGACCAGGAACTTGATCTGGATATGTCAGTGAGGATGGGATGCTGGGATAGTAGGACTGAGACTGAGACAACCAAGCACAAGATTTTAGAGGTGGGCACTCTCAGGATGTGACTAATAGCCAGGGTGACCATTTGGAGTAGAGCTAGTTCTGGGAGAAGAGTATCTTTGGCTTCCCTCATAAAATAAGAACTTGAACCTCACCAGATTTCTCAGAACTGTGGTGAGGGCCAGGGGAGCGAGTGTTGGGGTATCAGGGCCTCTTTCCCTTCACAACTATGAGGTGAGGAATCAATTAATCATCTCTGGTGCTGTTGAGACTAGTTCTGAAGTATTAAGGCTTTGTTAAGGCTCAATGAGGGGACTCCCTGGTGACTTAGGGGTTGTCTTAGTGCTATCAATGCAGCAGCCTGAGTTCAATGCCCACCACGGAGTTAACCCACATGGAGCAGCAGACCTCTCCTGTATTGCCTGCTGCTCCCCTCAGCAGTGTATTTCAATAGATCCGCCTCTTCTGCTCCCCACTCTGTCTCTGGTGAATCCTCTCACCCCCCGCACCTCTGACCTGGACCCCAGTTCTTCTATGCATAAATAAATAAATATAACTTAAAAAAAAATAAAGCCTCAATGACATAAAAGAAAAATCAAGTATCGTGAAAAGCAGATATTCATTTTTTTTGCTCTGTTTTATTTCTTTTTAAAGATTCATTTATTTATGCATACAAGCTGGGGTACAGGCCAGAGGCATGGGGTGGTAAGAGGGTTCACCAGAGACAGAGTGGGGAGCAGAACAGGCAGATCGATGGAAATGCACTGCTGAGGGGAGCAGTGGGCGAGGCAGGGGAGGTCTTCCACACCATGTGGGAATCTCCCCTGCCAGGTGTCGAACTCTTGTCCCCACTGCTGACAGCTCCACAGCACAGCGCCTAACCAATGTGCCACCAGGGAGGCCCTCTGTTTTATTTTTTTTAACTCTGTTTTGTTTGCTAATTATTTACACATGCCAGCTTGGGGACCCTAAATGGAGATCTCTTCTTTTTAGTCCCCTGCTCCAAGCAAACCACTTAGATGATACACTTTAGTTCTCTCTCCTTGAAATATGAAGATTTGATTGAGACTTTCATATCCACAGGACTTGTGAGAATCCATTCAACAATATGATTCAAAACCACATAGACAATTTTTCTATTATATGTACATTATTATGACTAACATATATCATTAAAATATTTTCATAAACTATTACCTTCAAATTAGAGTGTAATGTTGGCTTTTACTTCCTGGAAGACATGGTAAAAATGTTCTAATATTATCAAATATATATCAAGCAATGAAAACTCATTTCTCCTTTAATTTACACACCTTTCACTAACTGAAAGCCTCAGGCCATTCTTCTTCCCCCATCCTCAGTGGGAAAGTGACAAGAGGGATTAAGGTGAAATGCTCCTACTGGAGATATAAGTTGTCCATAAATGTGGCTATTGTTGTCCCCACCATCACGGTCATCATTGTTAGAGCCTAGACTTACAGCTGATGCATTTAAGAAACACCATGAATCCTGGCTACAGTCAGGGGAGAAAGTGCTTAGACTGACTGGTCCAGACCCACCGTGGGGTAAGAACAGAGTCAAAGCAGGCAGCATTTGAAGAAACTGTAATTCTTAGTTATCCCCCAAGAGCTCCTGGGAGTATTTTAAATGGCTGAGTCACCCAAAATGGAAAAGACAATAGCCTCATTTCATATTCCTTAGGACTCAAAAGCCTAACTAAAATGGAAATTCAAAGGCTTTTATCCATCTAAATATCTAGTTTATCTCTTTCAAGTAGTATTTCAGTATAAACTTGTGATTTCAAAATTTCCCTTTCCACCTATACCATTCGCAGTATCTTGTCACAGGACAGAAACATAAACGAGATCAAGAATGATGAAGCACCATCCTCCTCTGTACTTGACTGGTATATCTCACTGCAAAAACATGCTAAAGGAAAGTATTTTTGACATACACCACTTTTTTCCTGGAAAATGTCTATTAAAAGAGAAGGGAACACAGGTCCTTGAAATTAGCAACAGAAAAGCCCTATTGGAAATAATGTATCTATAAATGTATATATTCCAGTATGTGGAACATTATCAAAGAATAATGGTAATTATCTATTTTAAATATATAGATTTTTAAGCTGTATCTCCTAAGGCAGTACAATAACCAGTACAAGATATGTCTCCCAAAGAGTAAAGAACTCTCCCACCCTATTCCTGAATTTCTCATGTGTCTAGTGCTAATATGTGTCTAATGTTAATGCTGTGTGAAAGGAAGAGCCAATCTTAACCCACGTCACCAGATGCACGGACCACACATACTCACTGTATGAATGTAATGATGAATACTCATCTACTCAAAGCACAAACCTTTTTGAGGCTCTCACATTCTTACGCTACGATCATCACTGTATCTCCAGTCCAATCTCAGGTATGATCACTTCACTCAGTGAAGACTGAAATGGGAGCTCCCTGGTGGCCTAGAGGTCAAGTCTGAGCTTTATCACCACTGTGGCCTGAGTTCGATCCTGGCCATGGAGCTAACTGACATAAGGCAGAGCAAATCTCTCCTGTCTTGCCCAGTGCTCCCCTTAGCAGTGCATTTCAGTAAATCTTCCTGTTCTCATTAATTTTATGAAAACATTATAAAAGCATATCCATGTAATATATTATAAAAATACATTCTTGCAAATATTTTCTTAATCTTTTGCTTTTCTTTTTAGTTTTTGCCACACAAATTTTACTCTTCATGTAATCATAGATGCTTTTAAAAATGCTTCAACAATCTTAAAATATAGAGGATTTTACTCCTATGGAAATTGTCAACATAAGGTAAGGTTTTATGTCATTTTCCCTAAATTTCTAGTCTGTTATTCCGACATCACTTATTAATCAATCCTTCTCTATGTTATTTTGTAATGTTTTCTCCAATACTTGTTTAAAAACAAATGAGTTTCAAAACACAAATATTTCTGAGAAAGTTGTTTTGTTTTAGAGGTATATTTTCGTACCAAAATCAGAAAACTCTGTTTCCAAATAATTCACTTTTAATAGATCTATATCTGCTACAGAGATGTCCCCTTTAAATAATCTTTAAGTTTTTTTAAATGTTTCACTATTTACTTCACACTTTAGAATAATATTGTTGAATTTACAGAATTTCCTCTTCAGATTTTGATTTAATTTGATTAAACATCTGAATTTACTGGAGAGAATTCACACTTGTGTACATTAAATATATTCAAAATAAGCAATGACCAGTCTCTTCATGTGCTAAAATCTTTATGATTTTTGAAGTTTACTAGTTGTATGTATGTAGGTCTATATAATTTCTGCTAATTTACTACTATTGAAATATATTTTATTTTCTTATTGTAGGCTCTCTTCTCATTATGACATACTATGTAATGGTTTCTAATTAAAGAAGCTTTAGAATTTAGCTGGAGAGAAAAAACAAACATGTTTTTAAGGAACATGTCAATGATTCAGGGGGTCAGTGCTTAATATGTTTTCTAACCCCACCCCCCACTCTGCTCCACCAAAAATGCTCCCTGTTAACTGAGTGTGACTTCTTTAAATCTTTTAAATTGTCAGTATGAAAATCATATTTTGCCTTTTTCCCATTTCCTATTGAATACTAAAATATAAGAACAACTTAAAAATAACCGAATAGATATAATTTAAGCTCCTTTTCTTATTCAACCTATACTATTTTTATTTCATGAGTTGGATTTGCTTTACTTACTAGAATTACGTATTTTATAGGTGACAATAACAGGTTATAATGCACTATGACTTGCATTTTTAATAGAAATTAAAGGTTTTACCAAAGTCTGCCTTTGATTTCCCATTTGAGTAGATAATCTCATTATGGTCCATACCCACATTTATCTAATTATGTTCCACAGATAGTGATAAGTGACATATCAGTAGGATTATAATTTCATTTGTTGCTTCTCCTTTAATTTAATTTTTTTTATACATCTGTTCCAAAGGTTTTTTTCTTATCTATTTTCAATTAGAATAACATAATTCTGCTTCAGGTTATTGTAAACATATTTTTTTCATTTTTATAGCAGGGTCATCACTCAGGAGGGCTTTCCCCCATCTTTGCCAACTCACAGACGCACAAATACCACCGCTGCAGTCATACATACAAAGTAGGATCCCAATGGATACAAATATAGCTTCCAGTCCGTAGCATCAGCACACACAAATACTACAAAATGTGAAAATCACTTAGCCAATCAGTGCTCACCAATGAAAGGAAAAGAACTCTATTTTCTAATTATGATTTTACACACAGTACCACTACTCCTCAAAATATTAATTGCAAATTTCCTATCAACACTAAAGTTCAAAGTAGCTACAATGATGACATGGAATTGATTGCAAAAGTGTTTTCACTGAATGTGAGGAGAAATGTAGTAAATATAAGTCCCTTCTACATACACATATTATTTAATTATTGTCATATTGCTAAGATCCATTTAGAAAACATCTGATATACCATGTATATGAGCACTGCCATAAAAGTGTGCTAATAAAAGAAGCAAGACAATTCGGGGTGATACACAGAGAGATTTTTCTTTTTTGAATCACATCAACTCCTAAATTCACAATCAAATGTTTTCTTTTGTAAAATTACCTTGAATATAGATTTTATCTACAACTATTATAATAAAATAAACTCATTTGAGCTAAACCTCTGTGAAGGGGAAAAAAAATTCCTCAAAGGAACTACACTTTCAGTGCTGAGTGCTGGATCTAAGGCACCTTTATTCCTGCAAGATGACAGAACAGTCAGTCTCCCTGGAGCAGACCTGTGTGAACAGCAGAAACGCCTCTCCAAGTCTGTCATCAGGAGTTGTCTTTCTGACATGGCCCACTGAACCGATCCATTGTGGCTCCATCTACTATAAAACATGCCTGTGACAGGGCGTTTGTCAAAGCACAGTCACTGAAAAACCACTGCTCCAGAGAAACACAGAGGCAAGGAAAGCTGCCTGGGAGACAGGGGTTTCTCTCCACATAGAGGGTTCAGCTCTATTTCCAAAAACAAAGGCCAAGGAAACAAAATTGAATACATAAAAAGGGGTAGAAATTGATAACAGTTTTGGTTAATGTCTCTTTTGCTGTACAGAAGCTTTTTATTTTGATATAATCCCATCTGTTTATATTGTCTTTCGCTTCCTTTGCTTTGAGGGATGTGTCTTTCAAGATTTTGCTGAGATGTATGTCATGTAGAGTTTTGCCTATATTTTCTTCAGGAACTCTTCTACACTGCTGGTGGGAATGTGAACTGGTCCAACCACTATGGAAGGCTGTATGGCGATTCCTCAGACTGCTAAACATGGAGCTCCCATACGACCCAGCAATCCCACTTTTGGGAATTTACCCAAAGGATACAAAAACACTAATCCGAAAGGATACATGCACCTGTATGTTCATTGCAGCACTGTTCACAATAGCAAAGGTATGGAAGCAACCCAGATGTCCAAACATAGATGATTGGATCAAGAAGATGTGGTACATATACACAATGGAATACTATTCAGCATTCAAAGAAGATAAACACATGCAATTTGCAGTGACATGGATGGAATTAGAGGGGATCATACTCAGCGAAACAAGCCAGAAAGAAAGAGAAAAATATCGAATGGTTTCACTTATAACAGGACTATAGGGAGGCCCGGTGGGAGAGAGACAATCAGTGGGGG
>PVIJ01006526.1:0-91245 GCA_004024925.1 Scalopus aquaticus | reverse complement strand
TGCTGAATTCCTTTGTATCTGTAACTGCCTTTATAAGCTGCACCAACTCTGTGCTGGGCGTCTCCATTTAGCCGACTAGACCGCTGCGTCGGTGCTTCAGGCTATTTGGGACCCTAGCTCGAGCTAGCAATAAACCACCGCTTTGCTGATTGCATCGAATTATGCTTCAGTCGTATTGGACCCGTAAAGTACTTTAACACCATTAACTAGTAATCAGAGAGTGGGCACCTTGTTTAATCTCTCTCTTCTACAATTTTAATGGCTTTTAATTGTTTTTCAGATGAATGAACATCACGGTTTCTTTGTCTGGCATTCAAAGACTCCTATTCAATTCTGGTTTGTTCATTCTTTCTGAGTATCAGAGCTACTTGAATCTCTCCATCTTTACTAACCCTTTGGGGTGAATGTGCTTATATCCTACTTCATCCCTAATCAAGCTACACCCTCCGACTAGATATGAACTCTGATTAGACTCATTATCATTTATAAAAATTGTTGAATGTCTACTATGTTTTAAACACCAGACTAGGTACTAGAGATATGATAGCTACTATCCCAGGCCACAAACACTTTACAGTGTGGAGGAAGGAATAAAGGCAACATGAATTAAAGAAAAAATAATTAGGACTACAAATTATAATTAAGTGCCACAAAGAAAAGTAATGACAAAGGAGTCTGTTTTAGATGGGATAGACAGGAAAGGTCTTATGAGACAATGAAGAAACAGCAAATGCAAAGTCCTGAAGTAGGAACAAACTCAGTTCTATATTGTGGAACACAAAGAAGTGTGACTAGAGGAGAGTGAGAAGGAGAAGAAGGGAACAAAATGACTTTGAAGACTTAAGCAAAGACCAGTTGGTGCAAGCATTATAGGTAAAGACAAGTAGTTTTTAAAAATGAAATCCAAAACCATTAAAAGATTTTAAATAAAGGAATGATATAATCTGTTTTGGCTGCTGGAACAACTCCATCAACTGATACATAGGAGAAAAGTGGTTTGGGGAAGATTAGAGAGGAAGTAAGAAGAACTCTTACCAAAAGTGACTCAAGAAGAAACAGCATTTTTCTGTAAGCATTCAACATATTGAATCGCTCATCAAAAATATTATTGTAAATAAAACCCCCAGGTGCAAATGAGTTCTACCAAATATTCAGCAATTAAATAATTCCAAACTTGCACAAATGTATCTAGAGGAAAAAAGGAACAATCCCAACTCATTTTATGAAGTTGGCATAACCTTGATAAGAAACACCCAACAGGCATAATCTTGTAAGAAAAACCCAACAAACTATAATGAGGAAATTATAGGGAGATCTCATTCATGAACATTGATGCAAAAATGTTAGTAAATTAAGACTAGGATTTAAAAATTTTTTTTTGATAAAGTTAAGTTCATCTTAGGAACACAAAGATGGTTTAAGACAAGAAAATAAATTGATGCAATTCTGTCACTTGACAATCTCAAGGGGAAAAATCAGATGTAATATCAACATATGAAAGGTGACAATTCTTTCCAAAATTAATATACAGTTTTAGTCTAAAATATAGATATATAATAAAATATACTTAATATATAGCTATAGTAATTGTGACAGTTGGTATTTTCACAGGGACAAATAACCCAATAGAACAGAACAGAGCCCAGAGATATGTATAAAAACACATATATTGATAGTTTCTATAAAATTGAAGGGGGATGAAAAGTATGTATCTTTTAATTAAAAATGCTGGAATGATAGGGTATACATAGGGGAAAAATGGATATTGACTTCTACAACACTTTATATATGAAAGTCAATGCTAAGAGGAAAAAACACCTAAGTGCAACATGTACAACTTCTGGAATTAACACAGCAGGTTACTTGGCAAGCTCAGGGTAAGGAAGGATTTATAAAACAGGGAGGGGGGGAATGTAGATATCACAAAGGAAAATATTAGTAAAAATCCAACTATGTTAGAAATGAAAACATAAGAGATACTGTAAGAGAGATAAAAGACTACCGACTGACCACATGGATAGAAAAGATTTTGCAGCACCCATAAACTTACAAAGGACACATGTTTAGAATATATAGGAACTCTTACAACTCAGTAAGAAAATAAGAGTTGTGAACAGGCACTTGATAAAAGAGGAAATTCAAATGGTCACTAAAAATGAAAAAGTGCTAACTTGATTAATAATCAGGAAAATGCAAATAAAATCATAATGAAAACCTACTACATACCCATTTGACTAGCAAAAATTTAAAAGTTTGTCAAGAGCAGGACTTCAAGCTGTGACTGAGTGTGGAGAGAGGCAAATCCATTCCCCCAAATGCAACTACAATGCTAGGGAAAATGACAAAAACCACCTTTTGGGCACTCTGGAAATTAACCAAAAACATGCAGTTTTCTGAGAAAACGTTTCTTCTTGAAAAACTGCTGTAGTTTGGAAGAGAACAGTAGGATCTGTGGGAGTCTGGCCCAGGGATGTTTCTTCTTTTCCACCTTAGCACCACTGATGTGGAGGTCCTACCAGATCTTGAGATGGCAGTTTCTTTGCCAAGGTGAAGGGACAGGGCTCACTCTATTTTGAGAAGAATGTGATGCCCATACTTAGCAACACTGTCAGTGAAATTAACTTCTGGGAGGCTGACTAGTGGCAGAAGACCAATCACTTGGCTCTGTTAGCTTGAGGTTGTAGCTGTGGTTATGGTTAACACATTTCTAGCTGCGTCTGCTCACATGCACAGCAAAGATCTCAAGAGGCCTAAAATAATCATCTACTATTAGCCAACTTTGAGGCTATCTGCATGCTTATAGGAGACTCAAAAGGGCCTGGTGGAAAATAAAGCAAGGAGAAGATCTGAAAACAGTCTGAACTTTGAATGCATTCTCCTACCAAGGCATGATGATACTGTTTGCAAGTGTTTGAGCAGAACCTTGGATCACTAGTAGCTACACAGATACAAAGGCAACCTCTAGGAAGACAGATTTAAAAATAAAAATAAGACTATTGAAAAACAACCGAGCAGAGATATCAGTGGCCACACCTTGCACACTGCAAGGGTGACAGATTGAACAGATTTAGTCCAGGTAAGTTATTAAACAAAAATTAAAGAAATAATACAACAACAAAACCAAAACCTTCAGGAGAAAACTACCGTAATATAAAGTGGCTACAAAATTTATCTAAAATTCCAGTTTTCCATGTATCAGCATAATAAAAGTCACACCTGCCAAACCCACAGCTGACATCATATTCAACAATGAAAAACTGAAAGCTTTTCCTCTAAGGTCAGTACACAACAAAGATACCCACTGTCACCACTACTATTCAACATAGTATTAGAAATCCTAGCTAGAACAATTAGGTCAAAGAGATATACAAGAATCAAAGCTGGAAAAAAAGAAATAAATTGTCACTATTTGCAGATGAGATAATTATATACAAAGAAATCCCTAAAGATTTCATTAAAAAAATTAGTAAGAATAAATCAGTAAAGTATACAAATATACAATCAATATACAAAAGTCTGTTGCAAATAATGAACTAGAAGGGAAAGTAATCAAGAAAACAGTGTCAAGTATAATTATATCAAAACTATTAAATACCTAGGAATTAACCTAATAAAGGAGGTGAAAGACCTATTCTGTCGAAAACTAGAAAAATGAAGGCATTGGTAAAAGAAATAGAAGACACAAGGAAGATATTACTTGCTCATGGATTGGAAGAATTAACATTGTTAAAATGGCCATCTCACCCAAAGCAATGGACAAATTCAATGCAATCCCTATCAAAATTGTAATAGAATTCATCAAAGAAATAGAGCAAGCATTACGGAAATTTATATGGAACCCCCAATACCCCCAATAATCATAATAATCTTGATTCCAAAGAAGAGGAATGTAGGTATCACACTCCCAGATGTCAAATGATACTAGAAGGCTGTAGTAATCAAAACAGTATGGTTTAATATATTTGGAATAAAATTAGGCACACAGACAAATGGGATAGAACTGAGAGCCCAGAAATAAATCCATACTTATTTTTTTTGTTATTACAAAGCCTTAAATTTTATTTATATATTATGTGTTATTATTTTTTAATAATTTCTTTATTGAATTACCGTTGATTTGCATCCTTGTTAGTATTTTATAAGTATATAATCCCACCCTTCAGGTGTAGTGACCGTAGTGCACTCACCTTCAAAGCACCAGTGTTCCTCACAATAGTCCATTGTTCTCTACCCACCCTGTTGTTGTCACTCTTCCCTCTCAAATTCTCCCTCCTCTCTGGGATGCCTTAGTTCTATGGTCAGTTTTCAAGGTTAACCCACACTTACATGGACAGTCAATCTATGGCAAAGGAAGCAAGAATACACAAAGGAAAAAGGAAAGTGTCTTCAGTAAATGGTGTTGGCAAATAAGAGATATTCTACAGGGGAGGGGGAGGAAGAGAGACCAAAATAGGGGAGAAAAACACACAAGGGACTATGGTGATGGTTCACAGGTGAATTGGTGGTGGGAAACCTACGGGGGATACACAGTAATGTAAAGGATATAAATTAAATTTAAAAAATACAGTAAAAAAATAAATGGTGTTGGGAAAACTGGACATCTACATGAAGAATAAAAACCAAAAAACTAGCCTGCTCTCTCACCACACACAAAAATTCACTCAAAATGGAGACTTAGAGTAAGATCTGGAAACGATAAAATACATAGAAGAAAACATAGGCAAAACATTCCATGCCATCTGCAGTGATGTCTTTAGAGACTCGATATCAAAGACCAGGGAGACAAAAGCAAAAATAAACAAATGAAACTACACAAATGAAAAAGCTTCTGGACAGTGAAAGAAGCTATCATTTAAATTAAAAGATATCCTACTGAATGGGAGAAACTCTTTGCCCATTATATATTCCACCAGGGCCTAATATCCAAACTCATACAACTCAATACAAACAAAACAAATAATCCAATCAAAAAATGGGCAGAAGAGCTAAATAAACACTTCTCTGAAGAAAACATACAGCTGGTCAGCAGGCACATGTAAAAATGTTCCTCATCACTTATTAGAAATGCAAATCAAAACCACAATGAAATACCTCCTCATATCTGTGAGAATGTCTCATATCTAAAGTCCAGAAATAATAAGTGTTGATGAGGACGTGGATAAAAAGGAACACTTTTACAATGTTGGTTGGAACATAGATCGGTTCAGTCCCTATGGAAAATAAAGTGAAGGGTCTTCAAAATGCTAACAACTGATATAACATGTAACCCAGCTGTTCCATTCCTTGAAATCTAGCCACAGAATGCAAAAATACTAATTTGAAGGGATATATGCACTCCTATTTCATTTCAGCCCTATTTGCAATGTCACATTATGAAAACAGCCTAAGTGCCCAATGACAGATGAATGAAAGAAGATGCGACACACACACACACACACACACACACACACACACACGAATACTACTGTAAAAAGTTATTAAAAGAGATGAAATATTTTGGCATTTGTGACAACATGGATGGAACTGGAGGGTAAAATGATAAGTGAACTAAGTCGGGAGTAGAAAGACACATACTGGATGATTTCACTCCTATGAGGAATACAAGGAAACAACACAAAGGAACAAACCTAAATTAAACCAATACAATCCCTAGAAATATGACTAGATTATTTTCTGTAATATCTATCAGGTTGTGGAAGTTCTCTTTTACTTCTGATTTGTTGTATCATGAATGGATGTTGGGTTTTTGTCAAATTCTTTTTCTGCTTCTCTTGAGATGAGCATGTAGTTTTTTCCTTATAGTTTATCAATGTAACATATTACATGAATTAATTTTCAGATATCAAACCAATCTAACATTACTAAACTAAATCTCATTTGTGTCATGGTGTATAACCCTTTTGACATGTTGCTGAATTTGGTTTGCTAATTGTATTTGTCTTCTATTGCTACATAACAAATGACCACAAACTCAGCAACTTAAAATAACACCCACTTATTAGCTCACAATCCTATAGGTCAGAAGTCTGGCATGGCATGAATGGATTCTCCACTGAGGGTCTCACAAGGCTTACATCAAGGTGCCAATTAGATTGACGGTCTTTGGAAGGCTCTTGGGAAAAATATACTTGTAAAATCCATCTTGGGGGGGAATTGAATTCCTATTCATTGTAGGACTGAGCCACTCACTTCCTTTTTGGTTATCATCTGGGGAGCTGCTCTCAGCTCCAATAAATTCAGGAACAAATCAAGGATTTCTGCTTTCACCACTTCTTTCAACATTGTACTAGAATAGGTAATTGGTGCAACAAGGTGAGAATACAAATAAATAAATGAAGTGCATCATGGTAGGGATGGAAGAATTAGAACTGCTTACCTTTTTGTTTTTCATTAAAATTTATTTAGATTTTAAAAAGAATTGCTGTTATTCACAGATTGCATAGTCTTGTGTGTTGAAAATCTCACAGAATCCACAAAATATTTACTAGAATAGGTTGCATGATACAAGATAAATGTATAAAAGTCAGGTGAATCTTCATTGCCTCAAAATAACAATTTTAATTGAAAAGAGATACTATTAAATAAGTGACAATATAAGTTAGAGATTGGGAAGATTTTTGCAAATAATGTATTTGATACAATATTTCTATCCAACAAAAATTAAAGAACTCAGTGATGAGAAGACAACTCAGATGAAAAATTGGCAACCATTCTTAATAGACATTTTTCCAAAAAAGATATTTGAGTGGTTAATAGACACCAAAAATATGCTCAGTATTATTATCAGGAGAGTGCAAACTAAAACCTCAGTGAGATACTTCTACAATACCCATACTAATGACTATAGTAAAACAGACAGACAATACTAAGTGAAGAAACTGGAGTTGGTGGGAACATAAAATAGTACCGCCAATGACAACTTCTTAAAAAGCTAAACACAGATTTACTATATGCTTTATAGGTCCCATGCCTAGGTACTTACCCAAGAGATACAAACATTTGTTCACACAGAAACTTGCATGAATACTCATAACAATAGTGAAAAAAGTGTAAATAATCTAAATGTCCACTAACCTGGGAATGGAGAGAAAGGTGGCATATTCACACAGTATAATTACAGTGCTGATACATGCTGTCCCATGGATGAACCTCAGAAATACTGTGCCAAGAGGAAGAAGATAGACACAAAAAGCTTCATATTGTCTAATTACATGAATGGCTAGGATAGGCAAGTTTATAGAGAGGGAAGCAAAAGACTAATTGTCTAGGGTTAGGAGAAGGAGTGAGGATTAACTTGGAAGGAAGATGAGGGAAACTTTTAAGTTATAGAAATGTTCTAAAACTGAATTATGTTAATAATTGCACAACTTTATACATGTACTGAAAAAATGGATTTATACTCTGACAATGGATAAATGTTGTGCTGTATAAATTATACTTCAATAAAGTTTTTAAAAGAAATTGTCAATACCAAGTGTTGGCAAGGAGGCGCAATGACAAATTTCTTGCAGTGCCAATAAGAATGTAAATTGGTACAAATACTTTGGTAATAGTTCGCTACTATCTGGTAGAAGATTCTCTATTTCATCATCCAGCAGTTCAAGTATGTTTCCCAGTGTATCTTCTATGTTCATAGGTGCATTGTTTGTAACAGCCTCAGACTGGAAAAAATATGCACGCCCAGCAAGATTAGAATGAATAAATCAATTGTGTTATCTCTATACAATGGAATACAATACAGCAATGGAAATGAAGATACTACATTTACATGTCAACATAGAGGAACACCACAAATACATTGAGAAAAAGAAATAGTCAAATAAATAACTGATTCCATTTCTGTGAATTTTATTTTAATTATTTTACTGAAGTGGCTTTCCATTTTAAGTTTATATAAGTCCATCATCAGTTGACATTTTTTAAAAGATTTATTTATTTATGCATACAAGAACTGGGATATAGGCCAGAGGTGTGGGGTGCTGAGAGGATTCACCAGAGACAGAGTGGGGAGCAGAACAGGCAGATTGACTGAAATCCACTGCTGAGGGGAGCAGCAGGTGAGCATGAGAGGTCTGCTGCGCCATGTGGGAAGCTCCCTGGCTGGGGATCAAACTTGTGCTGCAGTGGCTGTGGACAGCTTCATAGGCTGAGACCCAACCCATTGCGCCACCAGGGAGGCAAGTTCTCCGAACTTTAAAGATAGGCAAAACTAAACTATATTGTCTAAGGATACCTATGCAGATAGGAAAGCTATGAAAATTGAGGGCTTTATTATTCAAAGTTTGGATAGTGATTGCCTTTGGGGAAGAAAGGAATAATGATCAGAGGGCAGTATATGGTAATGATACTTCCCAGATACTGGTAATGTTTATTTGACTAGTGGTTAATATGTGTTCTGTTAGTATTCTTTAAGTTGTCCATGTGCTTTACCTACCTTTCTTCATATCTGATATATATGTAATTTATCTTTAGATCTTTAATAGTGCTTCATTATGTCCTCTGCACTAGTATGGTGTGTGTATCTTATGTGTGTAGTAGACTCACATTAAATATTTTTGATTCATTAGTCTGTAAGTTACATATAATAATTTCTGCTTTTCTTTGGAAAATACCCAATGTTCTATAAATGTGAGATTTTTGGGTAATATTTCCTTAAGTGTTGCAAAGGAGCGAATGTGTATGATGGAAATACTGACATCCTCTAGTAAACAGTCACATCCTGCTATTTCTAAGTGTACTGGACGGGTTCCAATCTTTCCTAAGAACACTTTTCTTGGGACACTAAAATCTGGAGTTGAATTCTCTAGAAACTAACCGAAGTGCAGGTCCATACCATCTCGGTGAAAAGAACCTAAGATTCTTCTACAAAAAAATTCTAAGTGGCTCCCTCCCACCTGCACCCCTCCCCCCTCACTCTTGTAAAGCTGTGGGCAAGGTCCCTCTCATCTCCATTTCTTTGCCTTTCTGCACATGCAGCCCAGTCTACCGAATGTCTCACCACGCTAACAGCTTCTCAGTTGCTATGGGGGTTCTTTAGAATAAGTCAAATTGTCAGAAGCTTTTTCTGGGCAAGGTGTGTAGCTGCCATATAACGGGACGATTCCCTGAAGCCGGGCACTCATCCCAACAGGAAAGGATGAGCTGCCAAGCCTGGAGGCGGCGCACAGCAACATGTTTTCAGAGCTCGCTGAATTTCGAATAGAAACTCTGACCATGCATAAAAAGGCGATTTAATATTCCAATTGCTTTCCCCCCTCCTCTAATGCCATCTGCAAGAGAGACACAGTAGCCCCCTTCCTTTTTATTAGAATGAAGACTATTGACTCACTACAGGGTCCTCATGTCTGGTCCCAGGATGCTGGGTGTTCCATACCCAAAGCAGGCACAGGGAAGAGAATGGAAGGTCTAGAACACTCAGCAAACACGTTTGCATTCAGGACTGTGCAGAGACGGAAGAAGGCTGTAAGTGAATCTGCTGGGGTAGATAAGAGCTGCAGGTCAGCAGCACCACATGTGACCTGCTTGCAACAGAAACCATGTGCTTTATGCTATAATTATTGTTTAACAAGGCAATAAAGCAGGGGTGGAGGTGGACAAAAGTGCTTCTCAGTGAGTATATTTTGACATGTCTTCTGCCCTTTACTTTTTCCTTCATAAACCTGGCATGGTCGGTTTAGTCGATTGGAAGTTTTGTGCATTGTTTGCTTAGTTCTGCACGGTGATGAAGCCCTGTCTCACTGTGCTCCTGTTAGCACCAATTACTGCCTTTGAGGCGAAGTCACGTGGAGAGCTGTGGAGGAATGGGAAAGCGTTACAGGCAAGGAAAATAAAGTTAGGTGTCTGCTTTCTCTCACCCTTATTAAACCAGTATAAACTTTGATGGCAGATTACCTTTAACACTGCATTCATATATGTTAGTTTAGTTTTGTCTTTATTTTTTAAAAGATTTATTTATTTATGCATACAAGCTGGGGTGTAGGCCAGAGGCGTGGGGTGGTGAGAGGATTCACCAGAGACAGAGTGGGGAGCAGAATAGCAGACTATTTTTGTCTTTATTTTTATTGAGGTAATGTCGGTACAATGCTGTATGTGTGTTGGGGTATAGGTGTACATTTATCCCTTTGAATGAATGTTTTTGTACTTTGGGGGTAGATACCTAGGAGTGAAATTCCTGGATCATATGGTAGCTCTGTTTTTAATATTTTGAGAAACCTCCATACTGCTTTCCACAGAGGCTTCACCAGCCTACATTTCCCCCAACAGTGTAAAATGGTTTCTTTTTATTCATACACTCATCAACACTTGTTGATTCTTTTCTAAAAAAAATATAGGTCATTCTATGGGTGTGAGGTAGCATCCCATTCTAGTTTTGATTTGCATTTCCATGAGGATATGTGACGATGAGCATTTTTTCATTTTCCTATTGGCCATCTGTATGTGTTTTTGGACCAGTGTCTACTTAGCTTTTCTGCCCATTTTTTGATTGGGTTATTTGTTTTCTTTTTGTTGACTTGCATGAGTTTATTGCAAATCTTGGATATTAGCCCCTTGTTGGATGTATGACATGCAAATATATTCTCCCACTTGGCAGGGAGTCTTTTCGTTTTAATGATTGTTTATTTTATTGTGCAGAAACTTTTAATTTTGATGTATTTTTTTCTACATTTGCTTTTGTTTATATTTGCTTTTGTTTCCCTTGCCTTTGTAGTCCAGTCTCTGAAACTATCACGGATGTGTTTTCTTCTATGTATTTTATGGCTTCCAGTCTTGCATCTAAATCTTCAGTTTATTTTGAGTTAATTTTTATGTATGGTGTGACAGAGTAGTCTAGTTTTAATATTTTGCATGTGGTTTTCCAAACACCATTTGTTGAAGTGACTTTCTCTTCTGCATTGTAGGCTCTTGGCTCCTTTATCATAAATTAACTCTCTATGTAAATGTGGGTTTATTTCTGGGCCCTCTCTTCTACTCCATTGTTCTTGGTGTCTATTTTAATTCCAGTGCCAAACTGCTTTGATTACTGTTAGCAGTTGTTTTTATTCCCCCCCTTTTTGAAATTTGATACCCCACATCAGGATCACAACAACTAACTGGATGCCATATTGAATTGTGGAACATAGTTCATCAACTGTGCTGCTGGTTCTCTACACATTTTGATGAGTCTGGAAAAAAATGGTAAGGTTCATCTGACCACAGTGAAAGCTCATCAGTGCCCACATTCAGCACTAGTTATAGGATGTCAAAATAGCTTTTGATGAAATCACTACCTTTGACCCACACATTCCATTTTGAATAACATCTGGCAGATCTGAACCTATTTGCAACTACTGTTTATTCATGAACTCTAGCCACTTGGAAAGTCTCTTGAATCACATGGGACCAAACCGAAGGCCTTTGTAGAAAGGGGCAGATGCTTAATTGTTTTTCTTGATCTACCAGCAAAGTCATTTTCCTAAGAGTTTTCAATATCTTGGGGAATATAATGAAAACCATGACTCCCGTCTCAAAAGAATGTACTTGAGCTCTAACCCTTTGCCCCAGCACACAATTTAATACACAGTTTTGGAGACTTCAGAGTCTTCCTGTAGTCTGCTGTGGACCCCTAGGGGTTCATGATCCCAGGATAGGAATCTCTGGATTAGTAGAACACGACTTTTATTTTTTGATGATTGGATATTGACCATAGAACACTTCACTCTTGGCCTCAGGGCACATGAACAGTAAATTAATGGACTCAAAAAATTTTTATTTTAATAATGATTTGTTTTCCTTTCCCAGAATGATGTTTATACACATGAGGATGCATTAAAGAGGCCTAGTTTTAGGAGCCAAAATGAAATGGTTCATTTACACAAAGTATGGGCTTGTCTTAATTCTTTAACTTGGTATTGCCTGTGTTGAACTGGCATGGAACTACCTAAAGGAGATTTAATCAAACTCTGGAAGACTGACTTATAGAAATATATATTTTGATACACAGATATATGGGGATGAAATTAGCAACCCTCCCCCAAATACATATACCTGATTGCTTGCTAACATAAGGCAAAATCCTAAGATTTATAATGCATTGCATTTTTAACACATATATGGATATCTTTTTTGTTATCAAATCAGAATATCAATGTGTCTTACTTGTTGCTGCTGAATGGCACATTTGCCATACAGATGTTGATGCATAATTAATGAACTGTTTTAAAATGTCAAAGTTTCCTATAGCAGAGGAGTTGATATGTATAGAGGACCAAGCTGATTCTTTGAAATCTGCTGTCTACTGATCTTTACTGTTCGGGAAAACTGGTATTCCATGACAATGTAAAACTGGGTCACCCTCTCATGTAAAAGGGTAATAGAAGAGGGATCATAACTAAGAGTTGTGTACCGTTCTCATGGTTTGCTTCTGTATGTTTTTATATATTATCAGCTACAAAGTCTTTAAAATGAGAAAGGCTAAGTGCCGATGGTCATCTAGAAACGTAAGGAAGGGGGAAGCTAAGAAAGCAGTGGCTCTTTCCATAACTACAACTATAGGGGAGCAGAAGAGGTAGCAACTCTGGAGAGGAGGTGAAAAGAAGCTGAGTGTTTGTAGCTTGCTGTAAAGAAATGGACATGGATAGTGAATGACCTAGGAGGAAGAAGGGACTCTTGTAGTCTTCCATTTAACCTGAAGATAAAAATTGTCCATTAAATTGTCCAGGAGAGAAGGAACCCAACAGAATTCTGTCTGGATTTTCTTCACAGGTCCTGAATACTTTCAAAGGCTGCAATTAAAAGTGAAGGTCGTTTGACAAATTAGATAGCATTAAAATTCTCTGACTACAAAACAACTATATCTATGATAAGCTATTTCATTTTTTAAAAAATGCATAATTCAGGATACAATTAGAAGACAAATCTCTAAGCCTATAAGAGAAACTGAAACTTGAGTGGAAAACATGTGAAGGGAAACTAAGGCTTCCTAACCTGGGAGAATGTTAGTCCTGGCAATCCAAGGGCTTGAGTTTGCAGGCGTTTATAGAAGAACAGGAGATAAGTATTGATCCACAGGAGATGGATATAGGAAATTGAGACACCTACATAAAACTAGAGCTCCCAAAGAACTACATTATCATAGTTCCTTAGAGAAATGACTGAGTTTAGATCTGTGGCAGGGGGAAAAAATCAGATGAGTCTGGAATATTTATGGTGCCAGGAATAAATGATGTACACAAAGGCTAGCAGGGCATGGCAAAAGGACATAAGAACCGATTGTAATGGACTCTTATTAGTCAACCTTAGGAAAATTTGGGCATTATTTACAAAGGGAAAAAGATATTGTTATAATGCAGAGTTCTGAAGGAATTTATCTTGTAAACAAGTGATCATGTTAACATTGCTACTAATGGACAAAGGATATAGTGTAATGGGTGAAAACACAAAGACTTGAAAGAAGCTATTATAAATATGTTTGAAGAACCAGTTAACCATGCTTAAAAAGTAATGTATAATGACAGTGTCTGATCAAAGAGATCTAGAACTGATCCCAGCATGGTTCTTTTTGGCTGTCTCTTTCCAAGATATTTCCTATTAGTCTTCTGCAATTTTGCTTGAATATTTGTCACCAAATCTCCATTGTTTTCAACAATGTCCTTAGGCCTGATTTCCCCCATGCTTTCTTTTATTATAGACCAAGTCCACCATCCGAGAACTGTCAAGTGTCAGTCCTTACGACCTGCCTCTCACCTAGGCAGAGCCTGTGCACCACAGTACCGGAGCAGGGGACAGGGACAGTGGCATGCTCGTCCCAGAGTGACACTCTTGTTTTACCAATGGGCACTGGAAGGATGGTAGTTTCTGGTCTTCTCAGTTTGCCATTGCCAGAGTGGAATCTCTAGCATCTGAATGAACCTCAGTGGAGCCAACTGGGGACCAGTATCTCAGTCTGTTGTGTCTTGGGCAGACCCCTTGTCTTACTAATGGGAACTACGCGGGGAAAGGGAGTTTCAGTGCTTTCAGACTCATGCCTAGAATGGAGTCTGTGCAGGAGGTGGGGGGAATGAAAGGCACCAGGAAATTGCCCCTCTCAAAGGGAAACTGTAGCCCTAGACTGGGAGTTGTGGGGAAAGAGAGCACTGTCTTCCTGTCCGCATCTGCCCGGAGAAGAAATTTCATTGATGGCTGTGGGTGGGGCCTGGGAGCAGGTCGTAGCTTATATGCAGTCGACTCTCGCCATTTTTACTGAGGCTTAGTAGAACCTCTTGGATAAATGTTTCTTCATTTGCTCTATGGCCTGAAGACAATTTCCAGAAATTGTAAATGATCAGAGAGATTCATCACAATTCGCATACCACCATTCTGGAAGCCCTGCTTATTCATGGGCCTTTTTTTTATATATAAGGAAAGATGATTCAGAGGGTGAAGCCAAGAACTATAGGGAATCATTCCCAAGAGCAGGACTGGGTCTTAATTAAAAAAGTAGTGATACCCTCCTGGCTGGAATTCTGAATTTCTATGCACTGCTGTATGTCTCCTCCTGTTTCCTCTTTCATAATGGGAATGTCTACTGTGATTATTGTACTTCTAGTGCACCGGTAGTCTGTTTTCCAATGAGGAGAATGATCCATTTGGAAGTGGGCACTACAGTCCAATAGAGTCATCGAGGTAATGTCATGTGGAGTGGACATGAGCTATCCCCACCCAACCTTCAGTGTCATGGACAAAAATAAATGATAATCACCATCTCAAGCCACTAAGGTTTTGGGGTGGTTTGTTATGTAGCATCAATAATCAAATATTTTCAACCCAGCAATTCCACATCTATGTCTACTCTAATAAATGCTTGTATATGAGAACGAACAATGAATACAAAGATGTTTATTGCAGCACTCTATATAAAAGTGGAAAAGTTGAAACAAGGCGCTAAATGGCTAAAATTATGGCTTAGTCACACAGTAGTTAAAATGAGTGAACTAGATCTATCTGCATCAATATGTACAATCTAAAAAATAATGTAATAACAGCAATTTACAAGAAGATACATGCAACAGATTCCATGTATATACATTCAAAATTATACAAAAACAATGTTATGCATTATATATGGATATACATTATTATAGTAAATGTACAAAGCCATGCAGGATAAAGGTTCTCTTTGGGGAGGAGAGAGGGAGGGAAAGGGTTACAAGTAGGGCTTTCTTCACCTGTAACAGTAATGTTTTATCTCCATTTGTTCTTTCTTTTCAAGCTCCATAAGACAAAGTGTTTATATCTGCTTCATATTAGTCACAGGTTCAAAGCTGTCTGCTTATTATTTTCTATAATTTCTATGCTTCAATTCACTCATTTTTATAATTTTTAATAAAAAAGTAAAGGAGAAGTATTGGATATACACTTTTTAGTCACAAGAATGTACTATATCCATTTGGGGGGAGAGGATCAATAATAAAGACTTAAAAATCTATATGGACAATAAAATGCACCATTTGAAGTTTGTGCAAGTTTGTGAATTTGGAAAATGTACACCCATGAACCCATCACCACAATTAAGATATAGAACATGCCCATCACTCTGAAAGTTCCCTCAAGTATCTTTGCAGTTGATTCTGCCACTTCTGCCCCCAGGCAAAAATGGGTCTGCTTTCTGCCACTGTAGATTCATGTTACTTTCCACAGCAATTGGTATAACTAGATCATATGCTAGTTTCATTTTTGTGTCTGACTTCTTTTGTTCAACGTAAAAATTCTGAGATTCATACATGTTATAAATCAGTAGTATGTCCCTTTTCATTTATTACAGGCTGGTATTTCGTTACATGGATACACACTGTTTATTCATCTGTTTTTGGACATTAAAACTTACTTCTTTCTTTTGGCCATTATAAATAAAGGTACTATGCACATTCCTATGGAAATGTTTTATGTGGACACAGGTATCCACTTCTCTTGGGTAAATAGTGGGGTTTCTGAGACATATCATAAGTATATGTTTAATTTTACCAGATGCTACCAAATAGTTTTTGAAAATGCTTGTACCATTTTAACATTCCTACCAGCAATATATGAGAGTTCCAATTGATCTACATGTTCACAGACACGTGGTGATATCAATATTTTTAATTTTAGCCATTCAAGAGGATGGGTGAGTAGTGGTATTTCATTGCAGTTTAATTTGCATTTTGCTAACAACTAATGATATTGAGCATCTTTTGACATGGTTGCTAGTCATTCCTAGATGCTATTTTGTGAAATGTATGTTTCACAAAACAATTGTATTGTTTTGTATTGTTGTCCAATAAAAAGCTAGATTTGTTTCCCTTCTTGAGTTGCAAAAGTTCTTTATATATTACAGGTGAAATTCCTATCTCAGGTATTTTAATTGTAAATATCCTTTTGAGTCAATTTTGTGTATGGTGTGAGGCAAGGATGAGGTTCATTGTATATTTATTCCAGTACTTAATTGAACTGTGCTTGGATTCTGCTTACTTCTACACTTTGTAGTATGTGAAATAACAAATGTCATTAATTTAAACCAAAAAAGTATCTGTATGTATTAATTCTTACAACCAACTCTCTGTTTTCCCCCTAATATTTCTAGTAAAAGAAAAGAAGAGAGAGAGCAAGCAAGAGAGAGTGCCTCATTAATTCTTATTCCTGTTTACTGGAGAACACTGACATACAGCATCATCATGGTTACACAGTAACTGGTGACAAAATTAGTTTAAATCCAAGTTGTCTAACCTTTCCCCTTCTGTCAGCTCTGGCACATTTACCTTGCTAGCTGCAGTTTTCTTTCTGAATCTGTAATGTAAACCTTCATTGTCTCTTGCTGGGTGCTCCATAACCACCTTTCTCTTTCTAGCATAAGCTCATCCTACCTGACTACTTTTTTTTTGTTGGCAATGTAGCATTCCCTAATCTCAGGCAGACAAGGTGCCCTTGTTTCTAGTCTCATCAGGTCCAGACTCTTCTGTCTGGGTCTCCAGGCCCCACCTTGTCTTACACTAACTTTCTCCCCAATAGTCTGGAGTCCTCACTTTTCCATATTCATCCCCGCCACTGTGCTTTTTGTTCTTCAGTTGTCTCCTGTGCAACTTCTTCTCAAAGGCTTCTTTGTATTTTCTTATATTGCTTGTTATTACTGAATGTGTACATCTCATCTCCCCAACTGTGACAGTGTTTACTTGAGTGCAAAGGCTATCTCCTCTGGCCTTCTCTCCCCAGCAATCCAAGCAATCTAATGCTTCCCTGGTTTACTCTGGCATTCTTGCTTTTTAAATTTTTATTATTATTATTTTTAATTAATGAAGTACCATTGTTTTACACCCTTGTTAATATTTTGACAACTCAGGATTTCTCCCCTGGGGTTATTTTAGCATTCTCTCACTGATTACAGTGATTGTCAATTTAAAGTCAGAAAGATACCTTTTACTTTTGAGAATTGCCTTTTTATTTATTTATTTATTTTAAAATTTATATCTTTTACATTATTGTGGATTCCCCGTGGGTTACCCACCACAAATGGGGAGAGAAGAGAATTGCCTTTTAACCCATCTCTGTCCACTGGCACATTTGTTCTCCTGGAGGAAGGAAGGACTATATGAAAGGACCGCTATGGTATCCTCACTTGTAACTTCTTGGTTTTCTTCACAGGTTTGGAGGGGGCTGGGCAGTCAATATTCTCTAATTCCAGGTCAGAAGTGAATTGGGAAGTAAAACACCTATGACTGGAGGGGGAGCATTCCCTCTCATGGAGAGCAGAAAAAGGCAAGGAAGTGGGCCCCCGATTCAACCCTTGGTTGCCCTGGCTAAGACAGACTTTCTTCTACTGCAGTGGCTGCTCCTTCCTGATTTTCAAAGGGAGAAACAATTCGGAAAACATTAAAACAATTCTTCTTCAAGTGCATATAGGAAACACATGAGAGGAAAAGTATGCAAGGAAACAAACTCCTCCTCCTCTTTTCCATCCCCATTGCTAATGAAAGTGGTTCTTGCTGCACTCTCTGCTCCCAGGTGAGCCATTAAGGAGCGCACACTGCAGGGGCTCCCGGCGCCTCCCTGTGGAGCGCAGGAGGGAGTGGCTTCTAGCTCCACACGCTTGCACACATGGTCATCAGTCTCCTTGGCCTTTACTGGTTCATGAAAATTCCAATCTTAATGTCAGCGGTGATTTAATCTACTCTGTCCATCTCACAAGAAGGACTGAATCTTGGGTTCCGCTGGCTTGGCTGGTGGGGAATTTCAGAATTTTAGCTGATGGCATAATAAGGTGTTCCGGAGGGACGGTGAATTACCTGTGATTTTCAGTATTCATTATAACAAACTTTCAATGGCACTGAATTGAGTTTTTGCATATGTGGAGTCTCACCCGGTGAAGAAAAAAAAAAGCCTGCAAATACAGTACTTTCAGACGAAAGCAGGGACGAGTATTAGAGTGCCATTGTCTTGGCTCTGCCCTGCTCATTACTATAGCTAGGATTTCCGGTGTTGCAGGGAACCAGTCGAGAAAATATCAATCCTTTATGAACAATTTCAGGTTTTCTAACCCTTCTGCAATCTTCTGCTTTAATTTGTTTTCCATTAGTACATGCTCAAGTGGGGTGAAAATAAAGAACACCGAGTTGGGAGGGGAGATGGGGCATGTCCCAGCACTGCCGCTCCCCTCTGTGACTGTGGTCAGGTCATTTCCCAAGCTGGGTTGAAGTTTCTTCATTTGTGAAAAGAGGGGCTCGGACTGCTGGTCGTGAAGGGCCCCTTCAGCTTTGATATTTTGAAATTCCAATTGATGCTGTTTTCATGAATTTTTTTTGTAACTGGCATTGGCAGGTTTTTAGACAATCTCTCTTTTCTCTCAATAATAAGCCTCAGAGGTGGGATTTTTTTTTTAAAGATTTATTTATTTATACATACAAGCTGGGGTACAGGCCAGAGGCGTGGGGTGGCGAGAGGGTTCACCAGAGACAGAGCGGGTAGCAGAACAGGCAGATCAGAAATGCACTGCTGAGGGGAGCAGCGGGCGAGGCAGGAGAGGTCTGCCGCACCATGTGGGATTCTCACCGGCTGGGAGTAGAACTCACATCGCTGCTGCCGACAGCGTCACAGCGCAGCGCTTAACCGTTGCGCCACCAGGGAGGCCCAGAGGTGGGATTTTAAAATTAGAATTTCCTACAGGCTGCAGCCGTAATGATCGAGTCATTACAGGAGTACTATTAGAGTTAATACTCTTATCTGTAGATATCCAGGCAAGCAGTAATGTTTGATGATCTCTTTGCTGCTTCTCTATGGGTTTTTTATCCGGTGGTGTTTATATAACTAATGTATCCTAGTAGTAAGAAAAGTGAAAATGTAATAAGTGAAGGAAAATAAAGCCCCCTCCTTTTATCTTGCCCCCCCCCCCTTCTGGTGATGGTGTCTCAGCCAAACCACCTGTGTTTTACTGCTTGGGGAGATGAGCGTATTTGCTGGCACTCATTCACTGCTAATAGGAGCTGCTAATAGCGTTCTGTCTCCTGTCAGGCTGTCACAGTTGACTTTTTTTTTTCAGTTCTGTGAGTTCCATCAAGTTGAATAGCTGAAACTCAAGCTCATTAAGAAGTTCCCTGAGTATTTGAGTGAGCTAATTTTCCAAGGCCAGGCTTAGGCATAGAATCTGGGGAAAGGGAATCTAGAATTGAATCAAATAAGAACCAGGGACTTCATGCCCAGAACTTCAGTAGGAGGCAGGGAGTCAACAAGTAAATGGGATGTCCCAAGTGATGGCCTGCGTGCTGCATTTGGCTACCTCATCCTGTGACCTCAGGTGTTCCTCCACAGTGCATACAGCTACTTAATATACCGGCATGTGGATACGAGTAGTTTCGGAATTGTCATAGATGTTACCTTTAACTTATTCACTCTTCATTTATTCACTCCGTTTTGCAGATAACCCTCCGAACTCTGCTGCTTTTCATGAAGATGGACTTTTGCAAGACTCCTGAAATATGATTTCCTCCTGCATTTCTGTCTGCCCCTTCTCCGTCCCCTTTACAATTTACTACTCATTTCCCCAATTTGTTCATATTGAGGTGCCCCAAGGTTTAGTCCTTAATTTCTTTTCTTTTTAGCAATGCCCACTCCCTTTGTGATTTCATCCAGCATTATATCTTCAGATATCATCTATCCACAAAAAAAATCCACAACTTACAGTTCTGTGCAGACCTTTTCTCTCAATTTCCAAACATCTATCTGCTTGACATTTTCACTTGGATTTGTAATAGGTAACTCAAACTTAGCATGTCAAGAATCGACTTCTCCCTCAAATCTGCTCATCTCAGTCTTCCCCATCTCAGGTAATGGCTCTGGATCCTTCCAGGTGCTCAGGCTGAAAACCTCAAAGTCAGACTTGACCCCTCTCCCTCTCTTTGATCCCTCACAACCAATTCGTCAGGAAATCCTGTTGGTTCCATAAATGCATACACCACACTGCACTCATCACCAAAGAGCTAATATCATTCACCACCATCAAACTGACCGCTTCTACCTGTTCCTCATACCCCCTTCCACTGTTGGTGGGAATGTAGACTGGTCAAGCCCTTATTGAAAACAACATGGAGGTTTCTGAAAGTATACAAAACAGATTTACCATATGACCCAGCAGACGTGCTCCTAGGTAACTACTCAAAGAATGCAACAATACTAATTTGAAAGTATACATTCACTTCTATGTTCACTGCAGCACTGTTCACAATAGGCAAATTATTTCATATAGGTGGCCTAGGACAGATGAGTGGATTAAGAAGATGTGGTCTACATACAGCTATAAAAAAAAAGATGAAATCTTGCCATTTGTGACAACATGGATGAAACTGGAGTGGGATTATGTTAAGTGAATAAGCCAGAAGGTGAAAGGCAAATACTGGGTGACTTTGGTGCAGAGGATAGAAATGTTTTGTTAATGAATTAACTCCCACCCAAACTCTAAAATCTTTGAGTTTCTCTTCAAGCTTAAGGGCAAGTACGATACCACATTCAGCTTTGCATCCACTGTTGGCTGGGAGTGTGTCTTGGACATTATGAACACTTGAACAACATCTGAGTTGGAATTGAGAGATAAACATAATGTAGTATATGCATATGTTGATTGCTAAAACCACATCTCTGAAACCTATATACTACTATAGGCCAATATTACTTCAATAAATAATTTTTTAAAATATGAATTGAAGTGAGGCCCATCCATATGAAACATGCCATTTTACTGTGTGGGTACTAAACAATTTTTAAAATAAAGGGAATAAAATGATGTCTTATATTTTGTTTCTATATTTCGTAACTGTGTTTAGAATTTTTGCCTTTTTATTATTCCAATCACACATTGGACAGATGTCTTCAGGGACATCTCTTCAACAACTCCCAGATTCCTTTCCTGCGCCAGAACTGATGGTTTGGAGACTAACATTTTGTGAATAGCATTTGGCTCATTTTCTCCTAAATGCAGTAATTTGTATTTGCTCACATTGAAGTTCATCTGTCACTTCTTCACCCAGAAATACAGGCTGGAGGGACCCTCCTACCATTTATGCAGTGACCAGAATCTCACTATTTCAAAATGTGCAAAGGACTTACCTCTATCATTTATAAAACTAATCATTTAAAATATATTTTTATTTAATAAACACATTCGTAAACTGATGTATGATGGGCACTGTTCTAAGTAATTTATAAATAGTCATATATTTAATGAAATTACTCTTGCTCCCACTTTGGGGACTCTCACTTTATATTCCATCAGTCTCTTCTGTCAGGGGTCCTTTACCTAGAAATAAATTTTAGGGAGTGTGTGAATTTGATGGAAAAACTACATTTATATTTTGGTTAACCTCTAATAACTGAGATCTAGCATTTTCTTCCATTTATAAATGTACACAACAAAATACAGAGGTATTAGTTATACCTGTGACTTTCCCACCAGTATCACGGCATTCTTGTATCACACATGATTGCAGATTTTTGGGAACATTTGTGTTAATCATTATTTCAAAATTATAGTAGCTATTAGATCTGTCATTGTATTTAAAGTGCTGAAGGATCACGTTACTGTATCACAAATGTTTTTGATAACTGTATTATTTCCATATAGTTGGTTTCCTTTGTAATCTTTTGTGTTTTATTGCAAGCATTTTGAACTGTTATTCTGATAAGGGCATCACAGGTTTTCCCAGGAGTCCATGCACCAAAAACTGTCAAGAACTCTTATTTTATATTCTCTCAGCCGTACTAGGCAGAGATTGGAACTGAGGTGGGGAAGAGATTGGGAGAATTCAGGAGTCCTGTATTCTCATCCCAATTCCTCCATCTACTTAACTGTATGACTGAGACTGTGGCCCACATCCTTCTGAGACTTATTTTCCTTAACTGCAATAAAACGATGAGGGAACCATCTGCCCCAGCTAGGTCACAGATGACATAATGTCTATTTTTAGAGTTGCTTTGAAAATACGGTCAAGTACAACATAAGGTATTTATTGATGACTGTTAATGAGTCAAGTCTTCTGATGCCCAAGACTATTAGTTTTAGGGTAGTCTAATATTCACACAGAGGGGGAGTGAACGCAATTCGGTAGAATATTCTTTAATATGTTCCGAATCCCATTTCCCACCCCAAATCTGATACTTCCATAAGGTTCTATTGCATTAAATGCTCATGTGTGTAATAAATTCCTTTTCCTCCCTTCTGCTGCCCCGATTACTTGCTTTAGTATGCCTTTGAGACCTTACATCCAGATAGAAAATGTAGGCAAGTTGAAATCTTTCAAACTTCTTGCCCAACTGAAAGGCTGGTAAGATATTACGGGTATTGTGATATGGAAGCGAAGATAGATAAGACCCTCTGGTCTCATTGTTAATGGCACGTGGGCTCTCTGTGATGGGAGGGGCTGAAAGTGGAAGGTTACTGGTGACTGTGTCATTAGACATCAGAAGGACATTTCTTCCCTTTTTAGGCTTGGGCCAGGCAGTATTTACCTTTACTGGACAACTGGTCAGTAAATTCTCTGCGTTTCTCTGAGTGTTAGGCTTCACTCTTCCTTTCAGTCACCCTGTGGCCCTATGGCATTCCTCAAACTGGAAAGATAGTTCTGGTGTCATTAAAGCATTGTTAGTATGACTATTAGTTGAATGATAATTAGTCTTTTATTGGGCACCTACTTCACCAGGCATGCCTAGGGAGATGCACTTCATATTGAGCAAAGATTCATAAATGATCCTGTGTGGAAAATATACTTAGATTCTCACCTTATAAATGAAGAAACAAAGGTTTGGAGAGATTAAGTGACAGTGTTAGATAGTGACCTTGGACACCATGATATAATAGAGCATTAAGTTGAAGCCAGCCAGAGCTGGGTTCAAACCCTGGGCTCTGTCACAGACTGTAGACTTTGGCAAACCACTTAAACTTTCTTGAGACTGCTTTCCCCCCTGAACATAGTTCAAGCTTCCTAACTTTTATGAAGTCTTCCATCATGTCCCTCCCACAGCACTTTTCACGACTGTCTTATTTGGCAGGCACCCTGTACTAGAATGCAAACTTTTTTAAAAAAGTTTTTATTTATTTATGTATACAAGTACTGGGGTGTAGGCCAGAGGTGTGGGGAGGAGGGTGAGAGGACTCACTAGAGTCAGAGTAGAGAGCAGAACAGGTGGATCTACTGAAATACACTGCTGAGGGGAGCAGCAGGCGAGACAGGAGAGGTGTGCTGTGCCATGTCGCTTAGCTCCCTGGCTGGGGATCGAACTCAGGCCATAGTGGTGACAGAGCTGAGACTTAACCCCTAGGCCACCAGGGAGGCCCTGCACTGAGCATTTGTGAAGAAAAAGTTTCATTAATATATTTCCATGGTGAATGGAAAGGATTGTACAGGATGGCATGTGTGCAATTTGATTATGTGATATAATGCAAACATCGTATTTTTATGCTTTAGACTAGAGTATTTGATTTCTCCAAAAAACCAGAACCAATGGAATGTATAATATATACATGCAAACATACATAGGTATCTAGAGACAGGTTTACTTTAAGGAATTGGCTCACGTGATTGTAGAGTGTAGCAAGTTTAAAATTTGTAGGGCTAGAGGCAGTCGGGGAAATTCTGCAGGCATTAATGCTGCAGTCCTGAGACCAAAGGCCACCTGGAGGCACAATTCTTCTCTCCTTGGAGGACTTTTATCTTTTCTCTCAAGGCTTTCAACAGATTGGATGAGATCCACCTACATCATGGAGGGTAATCTGCGTTATTCAAAGACTACCAGTTTAAATGTTGGTTATATCTCAAAAATACCTTCATAGTAACATCTAGATCATCTAGACTGGTATTTGACCAAGAACCCGAGCTCTCTAGGCTCTCCAACTTCACACATAAAACTAACCATCACAACTGATAGATCTAAGCAGGCTGGAAGGCGCACCCCTGGACTAAGTTGGCAGGAGGGACAGGAAGAGGTCATGTACAGTACAAGTTGACGAGGTGGAGGAGAGCATGTACAGTACAAGTTGACGAGGTGACGAGGGGCCTGGGTGTGACAGCTATTGCTTTAAAAATTCATTTTATCCCACTCATTTAAATAAGAAATAATTGACAAGTGGCAAATTTTCTTTGATTTCATAGGTATGATTAAAGTAAGGTATTCCAGGGTACCTAGGACTGATGAGGCAAGGCCTTCTGCAGTGTGGATGGCACAGACCTTCAGCCGAGGAAGCTAATGTGAAAATAACCGGAGCTTCTCGCTGGTGTCCCAGCGGGTGCTTGAGGGGAAGCGGCTTTCAGCATCAATGGGCCGCCACGGGCCCTATTTCTAGTTGTCGAGGCTGAAGGGTTAGCATCTTCCTTCAATATCCTGGTAACCCAAAGGCAGCAAGTGAGATGATCTACTAAAGCATTACTTAGAGAGCAGGGGAGGGTGAGTGAAGCATGTGCACGATGGAAGAGTAAAAAGGGAAGCCCAAAGTTATACAGACATGGAAAGAACCGACAAATTTAATGGAAAAAAAAAAAACAACAGAACACCAACGTGAGGTATAAAAAAGAAATATTTATCTTTTAAAAATACAATTTTGAACACTACTGACATCTCATTTACAAAGTATGTTCCTGAAATACCATTTGTCACTTTGCTTTCTCAGTTCACTTCCTTAGTTTGAATAAGGACTCGAGGGAGGGCCTGCTTGTGTTGTCATAAGCAACACCACCACTAAAGAAACGATCATCTCTGCCTCCAGATTTTAACCCCATATCATCACCCTGTCCCTTTCTTTTCCACCAAGCAGGGTTCCTGACTGGTCTGGGCATTCTCTACCATGGCAACCTGCTGATGGGCACCACAGAACAGCGGTGACCCCAGCAGTCGGCACCCAACGTGGAGCTGACCTTTTTAGAGGAAGCTTCACTCTCTCTGGCCTGTTATTTATTTGTTACCAGGAGTTTTCCATTAATACTCATATCAGCTCTTTACAAACATTCAGCATGAAGTCAACATAGTATTTACAGCACTACACAGTTTGCAATTCAACACACTGACAGCAGAAGGAAAGGGAGCAACGGACTTTGTAAGAAAGCCAGAGGGGAAAGCATATTAAAATAAATCCCTCTGCTAATGCGTGCATGCGCGCACGCACGCTCACATTTGCTCACAGATGTTTGAATTCATAGAAAACTAAACATGCCCTCCTTCAAAAGCAGACTATTTACAGAGAGTTTCTGAGCAGCACATTCACACGCCAGCCATACTGGGCACTTGCATTTTGCGAATACAGCTAGATTTATTTATTTAATTTAATTCTGAAATCTTTACTCTGATATATTAGAGAAAATAACTTTGAAACATTTGCCAACTTTTGGCTCACAGTAAATTTGCAAAAAGCCACAAACCATGCTTTTGTCCTTTAAAAGGTAGACCTGGTCAAGCACCTTTTAGAAGACACCGATGTGTTATTTTTTAAACTGGCTTACTAGGGATTAGAAAGACATGTCAGTTACAGAGTGCCTAGTGCTCCTCTCATCCCTCTCACCAGTAGCAACATCAAGGTGAAGCAACGTTTTGAAACACAACTCACATAAAATCATCAAAAGCTTTCAATGAACAGTGTTAAAAAAATACCAAAGATTACAACAGTAGTACAGACACTGAAAACATCCCAAATACGCTTCAGCCTCAGGCCTTTTTCAATACTACTAATAAAAAAGGACAACCAATTGACAGAAGGGGAGGAAGTTACAGCACTTGAGGTTTGAGTCTTTTTAGGGCCTATAGCTCGAGGTGCTGCTCTAGGATCCTTATTTTAACTCAAAAGATATCCCAGGAATGAATGGACAAATTGAAAACAATTTCCACTTGAAAACCATTGAAAATACAAGTCACTTTCTAAGCTTGTCCAACCCACATTTATTTTCAGGATCCCAAGTTGTTAGGCGAAGTGATTCAGGTCAGTTTCAAGCCCTCAAAGCCACAGAATTTCCATCTCTTCTCTAAACTGGCTCCAACGCCAGTCATTTCCTGCTTGAAGGTGTGCTGGAGTCGGCTCATGAGACCTTCCACGTCACTGGTGCAGATCTGTGGGACAGAGAGGACACGGCCAATCAAAACCAACTCCACCTAGCCTGACCGGGCTCCTCTCGCCCAGCTTTAGAATGCTGAGTATGGCTGTGCGCCTGCGCATGTCCGTGCGTGCGTGCGTGCTAGTTGAGTGGCTTCCAGTTGGCAGTGCTCCTCTGCTATGACCACCAGACAGAAGCCCTTGGTTTTTTATGTATTTTATAACTGCTTCACACCAATCGATTCACCTATCTTACACATACAGTTCCATGAGCCTTAGCACACCTACACAATTGTGCAACTGACAACGGAGTTTTACAGCATTGTCTCACCTCCCCCAAACTCCTTTGTGTCTCTTTGCAGTCAGTCTTCACTCCAATCCCTGATTTAGACTTTTTAATTGTGGCTTTGCATTTTGTGGAAATTTCGTATATGTGTAATCATACACTGTGTGATTTTGGGACTAGTTTCTTTCACTGAGCATGATGTTTTGAGATCGACTGTCTCTGAAATTTCTATGGGAAAGGACTGCTGTCACTTGTGTGGAGAGGTTTGGGTTTGGAGCCAGCTGGGTGGTGGCTGATCAGGGCTGTGGTGCAGGGTGCTGGCCCGCTGAAGCTGCAAAGCTCCCCTTTTGGGAGGGGAGGGAGGTAGAAACGGACATGCATTAATTCCCAAAGGAAAAGTGAAAGGGATGGGAATGTTCTGTGTTCTGTGTTCTACTTCTACGCATTCTCTCCCCCCACCCCCATCAATACAGGAATAAACCTGTGTACCCCTTTTGGGATTTCTTCAGGTGACCATCCTTATGTTACTAGCAACCTTCCCAGCTAAACCGGGGCACTGGGGCTTGGCAGAAGAGCACTAGGATTTCCTTAAAGAAACTCTGAGCTGCTGTCTCACTGAATACTCCTGAAGCTGGAGAGAGGGACCCCTGGGGCTCCTCCCCAATTCTGCTGACATCACTTTGGCTCGCTTGGTGTGGCCCAGGCACCACCGTGGCAGAAAGCTGCTCAGGAGGGATGGGACCCAGGCTGGGGGAGGGGTCAGGCCTTCTTCCCAGTGCAGCTTGTAGACTGGATCCAGTTAGGAGAAAGAAGTGCATTGCAGAATAGCATGAAGAATTGAATCCCCATTTCAAAAAACATAAATATCTAATGCTTATAGATAGATACATACAACGGTGGTAACAGCATGGGTATAGAAAAGGGTATAGAAATAAGATATTCCAAACTATTAACAGCGGTTATTCTTGAGAGGTGGGATAGGGGTAGCTTTTCCTTTACTATATTTTTACATTGCTTACATTTTTAATACAGTATATATGCATTATTTTTGCAATTTGAAAAAAGAAGCAGATCATTTTTCTGACATACAGCTCATTTTCTTACCACTTCCACTGACCACTTGGTCCGGGAGCTCACATTCCACCCTTTCCTTAGCTGCCAAATGGGCTATTTAATTGCAGAATAGCATCACTTCCCAGAGATAAATGAGGGGACTGCTAGCTAGAACTAAAATAAACGCCATGAGGATTTATCACCACAGCTGGATTCCCAAATGGGCCAGTTACTTTGTGACGAGGACATGTGCTTAAATGGCTTAACATTGTGGAAGGCCAATTGTCAGGCATCTGCATTTGAATGGCATTCTCAGGAGGCCCAGAGCCTGTGAAATAGTATAATCCAGGGGCGAGTTCAACTGAGTGGCGCGTCTGAAAAAAATCTATCATGAGCTTACTTGCTCCAAAAGATCCATAAGAGTTCCCTCCTGCCTCTAGGAGGCATCCTTGACTTTCTAGCACTTGCCTTTGCTCCTGGTGCTCTGTGAGCTCCCCCACAGGACAGCATCAGGGAAGGAAGTGGCTCAGCAGAGCAGCCGTGACACAATATGCAGCTGGCTACAGACTTACTGTTTCAAGCTTTTTTGTCCCTCTCTTGGTTGTTTCATCAGAGATAAGGGCGGTGGCGATGGGGATGGCGACGGTGGGGGAGGAGGGTGGAGTGAGACTTGCAATTCTGAACATTAACATCTACTGATGGCTAAAGACCCAGAGCCTAAGTTTGACTGGTGAGAAATATTGGTTAACTTGCAGCTTATATGTAAATTAAGGGAAAGGAGGAAAACTCCTCTAAAGTATATCTTGGAAGTAGGGTGGTCAATGAATTTAGTGTGGCCTAGGACTTGCCTGGTATTAGCACTGAAGCCCCAAGTTCCAGGAAGCCTTTCAGCCCCAGGCAAACAGGCACAGGAGGGCACCCTCCTGAGGCTCTACCCTGAATGACAGTGAGAAAGGAGAGAGAAATCTCCTTAGAGCTATAACTAACGATCTATTTACATTGAGGGGAATATGGTCACCTGTTTACAAACAACCTCGCATACCTGTTACAGCCCCCCCCCCAACATACCTTATTATCTAGACGGTGTAAGTATGAACAGATGTATTCAATGCTTGCTCCGAATGGGTGGACATGAAGGAAAGTGGAGATAATCCCTATAGACAGAATACCACAGAAATTACACTTGAGCATTTTGTTCCTTGAGATGCCACATGGCAGTGTATAGCAAGAGCTAACTTATGTACAACATACCTGACACTGTTTTCATTTTACATCTATTTTACACATTTAATTTTTACAACAACTCTGTGAGATAGCTATTACCACCCCCATTTCACAGATGAGGACACTGAGGCAACTTGCCCAAGGTCCCACAGCTGCTAAGTGGCAGAGCTGGCATTTGAACCCAGAGAGCTGCTCTTAACCACTATCCATGCTGCCTCTCACTACACCATATCACTGCTTGGCATCTGAAGAGTCACTGCCATCATTCATGGTGGTGAACGACCACTTGAGTTCTACAATTGACAATAAGGTTAGTTTGTGCAGGGTGTTTGCAGTTCCTTTGCGTGGTCTTTAAATTGGGCTTTAGCCTCTTACGTGTTAATAATGCAGCACAAAGCGCAGTGGCACAAATCTTTGCCTGATTAAACTCATGCCTCTCATAAGAGAATCTTTTGATGGTATTTGGGCTTTATTCTGTGAGTAGCTTTGTAACGAAAAGCCAAACATTTCATTCACTCAATGATCATGAGAATTTTGTTGGTGCTCAGGGCCCTGAGTCTTCACGTCAAGTCATTTTCACAGCGGGTACAGTCTCCGGGCCTGGGTGTGATTTCTGCTTAGCTCAGCATGAGTCTGGGGTGTTCTGGCCATTGGGTTAATTGTTTTAATTCCTCTTCCTCTGGCAATAGGTAGAAAAGAAATTGTTCAAAAGTTTCCTACTTCTTTCTTTAAATTGTTTGAATTCACCTCCTTTCTTAAACTCTTAGGTGATTCACACAGACCCAGAATTGAGTTTGCTGAAAATTGCCAGGAAATAAGAGCTAAATCTGATTTGGTTTATTAACTACAACTTCTCCATCCATTGAAGAGACTGACAAGTAATAGCACAAGTTTAAATTGTAGTTTGAAGTTGAAATCGGTTCTTCGTGAAAATCCTCCAAATATTAGATGGCAAGGAGGTTGCTGAACAATCCACATTACAAATCTGTTCAAAATGTATGCTATTATTTACAGTGCTACTTTATTGTTTTTGCCCCCAATAGTGATGTCACAACATTTATTTCATAAAGTCTGAAAAATGACCACGTAAGCTATAGGTTTAACATTTTCACCTAAACCTTGTTTTTAATTGAGGTAATGTTGGCTGACAACATTGTATATGAGGCTTCCACCTCACCATTTTATTCTGAAATGACTAGGTGAACGGAATTTCAAAACACTGACTCTTTAGAAACTTAAATTCTTAAGATGGTGGTCCAAATTCATAAGAGTTCTGAATGCTATGGCCAAGAAAGTCCGTAAGAGGCCAAAAATAATGCCATAGGTTTCAAAACACTAAGCAGTTTTTGCGGGTTCACATCCAAAGCACCAATTTAAAAAAAAAAACAGATTTTCCTTTCTGTGTGCCCCAAACTACCTTCTTTAAAAAAACAAGAAACACTATAAGCATCTCTTTTTCTAGAACTATCCGTCTACGGAAGCTTCTTCCCACCCCAGCTCTTCTCTGACTGGTCTCCCTGTTGCCATGCCAATTTGTTAAAGAACTTGAAGTCGGAAAATGGAAATAAGTTGTCACTTTTCTTGAAGACTCAATGGCAGATCCCCCTGTGCATCTTTATTAACATATCAAAGTATTCAATCTGAGTACAAAACCTATTACCAAAGGAGGCAGAATATATCTTAAAAATATGCAGAAGCCACACAAGGGACCATGGAGATGGATCACGGGTGAATTGGTGGTGGGCTACCCAAGGGGAATACAAAATATAAAAGACATAAATAACAATAAAAATATATATTTATTAAAAAAAATCGGCAACAAAAAAAAAATACGCAGAAGCCAATCGCCATGGAAGACTTTTGAGACTGGGGTGGAACTAATGTGTGGCTCAGCTTCCTGGAAGCAGCTGGGATTATCTGCTGAGGCCCAAGATTGGCCCCTTTTAAATAACTGCATATTGTAGGCCCTTGGTCTGTCACTGTTTTCCAAATGGAGTATGCATGACGTCAACAGTGCTGTAAGCGCAAAATGGTTCCCATTCGTTAAGGGCTTACTGTGGGCTGGGCACTGTGCCAAGTGACTTAGATGCATTCTCATATTTAATACTCTCAGTGGCCATTCACGGCAGGTCAGATAATTATGCCTATTTTGCAGATGGAGAAACTGAAGTTCAGGATGGAAATAGTGGGGCGAGGACCATTTATTCCTTAACCGCTTATGCTATTGTGTCTCCCTAAATCAGTTTTTATACAACGACAGCAATTCTAGCATTGCTCTCATGAGAGCCCACCTGTGTCCAACACCCCAAAGGCAGCTTCCTGAGTCATTTGCCAGTAACCTGGGAAAAATCAAGTGAGGCACGCACTTTCTCTAGAAGCTGATCTGGAAAAACTCTCTGCCCAACGTGCTTTGCTCTGCCCCTTGAGTGGGAGTGAGAGGGCTCAGCTAGCCTGGCATAGAGGTTTAAAAAAATCTACAATGAGTTTCTCTAAGGGACCCCTGTTGGCATATAGTGCTGATACCAATAAGCTTAATGTGCCAGGGGCCAGAGGAGCTGGAAGAGGGCTAGGGCTGCTATTACCTTTCTTCTTTGTTTTTTATTGCTGTTACCATTTTTATTGAAATCTGTACTGGTTCTGACTCAGTCGCCTTCAGGACTCTGGTCCTTGCATTGTCATGCTTCAGAAATGCCTGGCGTGTGCCCAGTGATGGCAGGTAAGCCCTCCCCACCGCCACGGTACACTGTACAGTGTGTGTGGGTGTTAGCTTCCTTACCCACTAGCAGGGCTTCACGCTCAGATTTGATAGGACTGCTGTTCAGGGTCTTCTCGAGAGGGTAGTCGCTATCCTGGCTTGAGGCACAGAGTCTAGAAGCACAGCTCTCCTGGGGGAATAATATGCTTCCTGGGTCAGTTCACCTTATTTGATAACAGACTTGGTTTCAATTACAGAAGGGAAAATAGCATTAATTAAAAAAAAAAAAAACACAGGTAACCCAAAGCTTCTTTATGGTTTCAAGACACAGAACAATTTAGGTATTTATCTTCACCAGTTTATTTTTTTTCTGACTTCATCATTCTTGACTCTGGGGAACCAGACACAGCATTTCTTGTTCACTAGATGCCTTATACTGCTGGGTATGTTTTAGCACCATTCCACAATATGAGGAAAGTGAGGCTCAGATAAATCAGGGAAACTGTCCAAGATCACATTGCCACGAAGTGGTAGAGTCAGGATTTCAGTCCAGGCATCCAATAAAAGGACTCTTGGTAATTTCAGGTCCACAGTTTGCTAAAGGTACGTTCTGTCTCTGACTGGAGAATCTACAGCGTAGCTAATCCATTCTCAGGCAATCAGCTCTGGGTTCTTCAGCTGAAAATCAGAGCCTCTTATTTATTGACTATCAGCTCTCCTCCTCTGATAAGGACATTATCAGTTAGGATAGTCCTGACTTTACAAGCAAAAAAATGACCATGACCAAAAATATCATTCGTCAGTGGCCTTACTGATGAAAGATTTCCCCTCGCTGAGCAGAGTGGGGATGTTTCCTAGGAGATACTCGAGTGAAATCCATGACCAGTAAACTGAAAAAGACCTCCAGACCTTTCAGAGATCTTTCTTTGCTCTTTGAGGACAGTTTTTCCTGTATTACAAATGTGAAGGAAGAGCCTTCAGAGGAATAAAAGAAATTACTACTTCAGTTTCATTGCTGTTGTAAATGCAAAGGCTGGGGGGAGGTTCTGGGTGGGGTGGGGGCAGATAGTGGCAGCTCGGATGCTTTGTCACCTCCCTTCCACAAGCCCTCATCGGGGAGGGATTTTCTTATGTTTCCTTTAAGATGTCTTCAAAGCTTCCAGGACGCTGCCCTTGGATGAAATGAATGGTCGAAGCCGCAAGATATGTTGTTTTGTGGATTTACAGGCTTCCCGGCTGTAGTCAGAAGGGAAACGTTTCTCAATGACCTACTCAATCTCTGGCCTTTAGAATCCAATCCAGGCAGTAACCATCATGCCAAGTTTGATTTAAGCCGCTGGTTCACTTCTAAGCCATGGGCTATACATCTGCTTCTCACCCCCTTAAAACATTAAATGATCCAGTAAGCCATTTCTTAGGTGTGAGAGTGTGGCAGATTGGGGTTGATTTAAGATGTAAAGACATCCTGAGAAGTTTTAGTCATCGTGAATAGAAATGTAGCCTTACTGAAACCTGACTTCCATTGTGTTATAGCCGGCATTCAAAAAATTAGAAGGTATATTGAAAGAATGCTTATCACCTTGAATTTTATTAGCAGATTCAAAAAGCTGGTTCTTTCTGCAGTAGGACAGACATAAGTCATATTGTTATATTGTGAAACATGGACAATAACTCATACTGTGGTTTATTGTCAAGAAGCCCAAACAAAAACAAAAAAGATCCCTTCTCGCCAAAATGTATTGCTTTCCTTTCAACCTGAAATTATTTTTGCTGTCTTAATGGCGATGGTACTTTGCTTCCTAACCTAATTGTGTCAGGTTGAAATATTTGGTCACAAATCAGATTCTCAGAGAAGATCAGTTTATAATGAACTGTCATACCTTTCTCTGAAAGAAGCTTCACTTAAAATAACAGGAGAAAACATTTGGAGTCACATTTTCCTGATTATCTGCTGGATCTCTCTCCCTGTCCTTGCTAGCTGCCACTTCATAGGGTATTCAGTTTTGGAGTGGGAGACACTTAGGTACAACACTTAAGTACTTCTATGCTATTTGACCTCTTGCTTCTTTACAGGAGACATTTCACAAAGCAGAAAGCTTCTTACACTAAAAAGACCCCCAGACAATTTGTGAGGTCAATCTTAAAGAGTGATTCTAAGCCTAATGTCATCAGCACAACCCCACGTCTCTCTAGTCTCTGACTACACACTCCATTTTATGCAAGAGGCACAACATAGCTATGCAGCAGCTCTGGGACATTTTAAAAGCTTTGATAGTGTGAGGAAAGTCCTGCTAAATAGAGCAGCTTTGGCACTTTTCAATTAAATGCTTGATAAATGAATTTCTCTGGGATGATGTCGTTTCTTTAATAGCACCCACAAAACTGGAAAGTGAGTTGGTTTTATGAAGTGGAAGAATTAAAAGCATATTGCAAATGGCCTCCAGAAGAAAACACTTTCAATCATTTGTTTCCACTACACAAGGTTGCCAGTTCTTAATGACACTCTGGGGGGAAGTCATTGTGCTGGCAAACACCCGGGGCCGCGGGCGACTGCCTCTTCCTGAGCTGAGCACAAAAGATAAAAAGCATGAGCTCTTGTGGAACTCATAGCATTGTTGCTTTGTGGATCTTGGTCTGAGCCTCTAACCTTCTCTTCCTTCCGAGACATTAAGATCAGGCGGTTATGGTCAACGGGTTTTCCTTTCTAGAGGCTAACTTCAATTCAGGCGCAGAGATTGCCGACGAATGATAAGGAGATGCCCAGCAGTAGACCTGATGCATCTTAGATTGGGCACCTAATTCCTGGCTGTGATACGTGAGTCCATCCAGAAGTTAGCAGACCTTCCCGTAGGTCCTTGCTGGTGAGGCTTTATGCTACAGGTTCTCACTAGGCATCCTGCCTGCACTGTTGCTGTTTCAACTTCACAATACTGTGTCTCCTTGTTCGCGTTCCAAGATTCCCTCCCTTTTGCCTTTGGTTATTTTGCCTGCAGCTGCTCAGTATTACACTAGACGGAGTGTCTACAAAGCCATGTCGATGTTCTAGATGCACTTGTGTGTCCTTCAATGAAAAGCTTAATTAAAGGCACTGTGTCACATGAGGTTTCTTTTCTTTTTTTTTTTTCACATTTTAGAAGGGTCAGTTTATTAGGAAAAGGAAAGGAGAAGAGGGCACACAGACACAAATGGGCAGGACAAAGAGTTGCCCACATGAGTTGTCCATGCTACTGTTTGTTAGACAAGATGAAGTGGGCATGAGCTGGGCTCTGGTCTTCTCCACGAGGGAAGGCTGATCATTTTAGGACAGAATGACATTTTAGTCATTGAAAAGTACACACTCTAGAACTCCAGAAATGTCAAGAACCTAAAAGCGGAGTCCTTGGTCCAAGAATTACCCTGGAGAGGGGCTTTTAATCCACAATTCCACAATCAGCCAGGACATTTTCATTGTTCACTGAAAAGGGGGGAAGGGGTGAGGGACTCATACCTTTTCTTTAAGATTTTCCAACATTTTTTCCACCTGCAACTTGTCATCTTTGATTTTTTCAAGTTCAACTTCTTTCCTTTTGTATTCCTCTTGGACTTTGAGTAGATGCTACAAGAAAGACCAAAGACAATCAAGTCTTTGATGATGAGGACCATCTTCATCATCATCCTCATCATCACTACTATTACTTTAAAAACTTCATTGTGCATTTTTTCACAATATAGGATGGCCTCCCTCAGGTGCGGTCACCATAGTTTTCCCACCACCAAAGTACCCACAGTCCCCCACCACACTCCACCACAACAATCAAGTCTCAAGGAGCCCACTTCACTTACAATCCTGGATGAAGTTAGATATCACACAGGCTAGCCTCACTTTCCCCCAGCACACGCAATCATTTCTCTTTGCAGAGACACTCAAGGGAAAATCAAGATAATTTTCACTTGAAGTTATTTTATTGTGGATCGAATGAACTTCTTTTGGATTTCTTCATATTTTGGAAAGAGCCTGAGAAACAGATTCTTCTAATCACTTAAGTTTCCTATTCCAGTCGGGGACAAGCGATGGATCCAGCTAAAACTGAATGGACCATATCTGGATTGCTCTCTAGAAGTGACTTTAATATTGTAAAACATTCTTGTAAATAGCCATTTTCCAAGACAAGTTCAATTTCTGTGAGGAAACTAGTCAAGAATCCAAATTTCACAAACTTTAGTTTTCATACCAGTAGGCAAGGAACTTCATTCCTCAATATTAATAATGACAACAAATGATTTATGTGGCTCCTAACACGTGTCAAACATTGTGCCAAGGGTTTCAATGTACATCATTTCATTTAAGCCTCAAGTCACCTTGTGGATACATGATCCTAAGGTTTAAGAAGTGTTTGCCTAAAGCCATTGAGATAGTAAGAGGTAGAGCTGGGGTTGAAACTCAGGTTGAGTCAATTCCAGAGTTCATGATCTTAACTACCATATTTGACTATACATATTTTTTAGGATAAGATGGGAGAAATGTTATTCTTGTTTAAAGGGCTATTTTCCAATAAAAAGTGATCAAGATGAGTGATATTAATTTTTCAGTAGGTATAGATGTGATTGTCTCACTGTGGTCTCCTGGAATGATAAAAAGGAAAAATGGTTTATATATTTTGAATTGTATTTAAGTAATAGAACCACTCTTACATGGAACGGCTTCAAAATCAAACTAAGAGGGGAAAACAACAAAACGTTTCCCAAATCTGACTTTTCAGAGGCTTGCAAAAGACCATCACAACAGCTAACAGACACAGTACGATGTACCTTGTCAAAATTCTTGAAAATCTAGCAGAGGAGATACATTTTTTTTTTGGGAGGAAACATCTCTGAAGTAATTTACATGTTCTAATTAAACTCCTCGGTGACAGTAAAGGGAAGGTAAGCACACTTCATACATTTTGCTAACAGGAAAGGTGAAATATTAACGTGATATTGCTTGTCACATGGGAAGACAAGGGTAGCAGAAGTAACAAGAACACAGGACTCCTAGAGCCAGAAGAGACTCTCTGTTCACAGTATGTGATTTCCAACTAACAATTAGCTCAGTCTGAGATAATCCCAAGGCACACAATAAAAAAAATATTGCACAGTTTAAGTTGTAAGGAAAACAGCTGGTAGTCTGGTGAGCAGAAGAGGGTGGTACCCTTGGACAGAAACTACTCCCATACTACAGTGAAAATAGATGTATTTAGTTATTCATTTGATGTTTTTATTTTTATTGTATCGTTTTTTATTGAGGAAATATTGGTTTACAACACTGTATATGACTCACAGGTGCTGGTTCACACCTCTTCACATGTATGTCATCACACCACACCTACCACCAAAACACCCATAGTTCTCCACCACAGTCCATTGGGCTCCCTTCCCCCTTTGCTCCCTACTCCACCCTCATGAGAATATTGATATCTTTTAAATTGTAGGCTCACTGTGATTATGGTTATATAAAACTTCTAGATACTGAGCACCTATTCGATAACGTTGTATTTGAGTGCAGTTACATTTGGATCACTTACTAACTTTACTTTTTACACTTGGTAATATGCAGGTAGGCTCATTCACATAAGTGACTGAAAACACAAACAAAACAGAAGCAAATTGGTATTGTGTGCCCAGAGCATTAATATTTAAAATCCTAGAAAACCCCTGCTTTCACCAAAGTCAAGGGTGGGATTTCTACCATTCCTTCCAAAAGTAGTCCTTCAGCATTGTATCAAGTAGATATTTATTCACCTTCACTTTGTCACAGTTAAGTAACTGAGAGTCTGCATAAGGACCCTGAAGCTCTGTCCAGATCCCATTGTACCTTCTGAAGCATAATGAAAAGACTACATTATTTCCTGTATAGTTTTATTGTTAAATATTCTCAATGAATGCTCATTCTTTGAAAATTGGTGACCCATTGCTCTCTCTATATTAACTAGACCATTTCATTAACCACGACACATAATTTCTTCCTCAGCAATGCCAGAGAACAGAATATCAAGAAGAATAAGAGGCTTGCTATTCTATTTGCTTACTGGTGACTCTTACTGGCCATGAGCTAACAGTATCCCTCTGAAAAGCTCAGAAAACCAAAATGCATTTACCTGCTGCATTCCTTGCAGAGCTTGCTGTAGGAGTTTCAGCTGCTGTTCCTTGTTTGGGTCATCTTCTCTGTGGGTTTTGCCTTGTTCCTGCTTAAGCAGTTCTACTTCATTCCGATAGGCATCAAGCTGCCAACGGAGGCTGTCATTTTCTTCCTTCAGAGCTTCTGCCTGTGATACTAAAGCTAAACAATCAACATAAAGTAGTACAATCATATATCCAGACTCCTTTGTGGTTCATCTGGGTACCATGAAAGTTGATGTGCATAAAGCCTTTAACAGCTTCTGTCACTTTGTTCTTGTTCTTCAAGATCGTCGCTATGGTGGAGTGGGACATATCTGGCTGGTGGGACTTAACCATCACCAACTTTCCATTTTCTTAGCCCTTAATCACTTTTAATTTTGTTTCCAAGTCAATCATTCAATGTGGTTTCTTACTGACATTAGCAGTGGATTTTGCACACTTAGGGGCCATGATGAACAAAACAACATAAGACTGAGTCAAGCACAAAAGAAAACGAGGCTATCAAGAGACATGGTAAACACCAGGTTGTGGCCAGCGTTATAAAATCTGTGACTTCACTGGGCAAAAGAAATTTTGGGACCACCTATGTGTGTGTGGTACATTGCTGAGCAACACTTACATATGTTGTGCATGATTTTACACACATAATGGAATATTATTCAACCCTAAAAAGGAGGAAATCTTGCTATTTGAGACCATGTGGATGGATGTTCAGGACATTATGCTAGGTGAAACAAGTCAGACAGTGGAAAGCAAATACCATATGACTTCAGTTATATGTGGACTCTAAAAACCAACAACACTCAGACTCATAGGTACAGAGAACAGACTGGTGATTGCTAGAAGTGGAAGGTAAAGGAGGTGGATAAAATGGGGAAGGGGCCAAACAAACATCCAGGTATAAGTCATGGTAATGTGATGTACAGCACGCCAGCTATAGTTAATAATAATGAATTGCATATTTCAAAGTTGCTAAGAGTAGATCTTAAGCATTCTCATCACAAGAAAAAAATTGTAATTATGTATGTATAATTAGACTTATGGTGGTGATCATTTTGCAATATATACAAATATTCAGTCATGATGTTATACACCTAAAACTAATACAATGTTACATGTCAATTATACCTCAATTTTAGAAAAGGTTTTAAGAGAAGGAGTATGACACAGGTCAGAAAGTTGACTTCATATAAAGGAAGAACATCAAAAAAGAAATAAGTGAAAGTAAAATGAAAACTTTTATTTTTCCTAGTCTTAATTGACCTAACAAAATAATTGGTTCAAAATAAGAGAAACTATCGCTTCTCGGCCTTTTGGCTAAGATCAAGTGCAAAAAATAAGAGTAACTATATGTTCAATTACTTATACTATATGTGCATATATACACATATGTATATTTATGTATAAGCGAAATTAGTGACAGCTATTAAAACAACTAGAACTTAATCTAATAGAAAATATTGACCTGGGGGATGATGGTAACTTTTTAGATATATCATCAAAGGCATGATCCATGAAAGAAATAATTGATAATTTGGATTGCATTAAAATTAAAAATTCCTGCTCCATGAAAGACAGACCAAGGGAATGAGGGAAAAAGCAAGCCACAGATTGGGAGAAAATATTTGCAAAAGACACATCTCATAAAGCACTATTATCCAAAATATACAGAGACCTCTTAAAACTCAATGAAAGAAAATGGGACAACCCAACTGACCCAAAAACCTGAACTGACACCTCCTCAAAGATATATATACCAATGGGAAGAATATGAAAAGGTATGCAACATCATATATCATTAGGGAATTGCCAAATAAAACAACACTATATCACTACACACACATTAGAATGGTCAAAACCCAAAACAATGGTAGCACCAAGTGCTGGTGAGGATGTGGAGGAAACAGGAGCTCTCTTTATGGCTGGTGTGAATGCAAAATGGTACAGCCAGTTTGGAAGATAATTTGAGAGTTTTTTACAAAACTAAAGAAACTCTTATCGGTGCCTCCCTGGTGGCACAGCGGTTAAGCGCTGTGCTGTGGAGCTGTCAGCAGTGGCGACATGAGTTTGATGCCCGGCTGGGGAGATTTCCACATGACCTCTCCTGCCTCGCCTGCCGCTCCCCTCATCAGTGTATTTCCCTCAATCTGCCTGTTCTGCTCCCCGCTCTGTCTCTGGTGAGCCCTCTCGCCGCCCCATGCCTCTGGCCTGTGCCCCAGCTTGTATGTATAAAGAAATAAATCTTAAAAAAAAGATACTCTTATCATACGATCCAGCAATTATGCTCCTTGGTATTTACCTAAGTGAACTGAAAACTTATGTCCCCACAAAAACCTGCACATGGATATTTATAGCAGTTTTGTTCATAATTGCCAAAACTTGGAAGCAACTACGGTGTTCTTTAGTAGGTAAATGCCTAAGTAAGCTGTGGTAACATCCAGACAATGGAATATTTCTCAGACCATGAAATGATTTATCAGGCCATGAAAAGACATGAAGGAAACATAAATGAGTATTACTAAGGGAATGAAGCCAAGGGGAAGAAGGGAAAGAAGCCAATCTGAAAGGCTACATAATGTATGGTTCGGACTATATGGTATCTCTAAATGTAAAACTATAGAGACAGTGAAACCAGTGGTCCTCAGGGGCTGGTGGGGGAGGATGAATAGGTTGAGACAGGGGGTTTTTCATGACTGAAATTATTCTGCATGATACTACAGTGGTGGTGCATGCATTTTATACATTTGTCCCAATCCATAGAATGTATAATGCCAAGAGTGAACTTTTTTAAAGATTTATTTATTTATGCATACAAGCTGGGGTGCACACCAGAGGTGTGGGGCGGTGAGAGGATTCACCAGAGACAGAGTGGGGAGCAGAACAGGCAGATCAACCGAAACACACTGCTGAGGGGAGCAGCAGGCAAGGCAGGAGAGGTCTGCTGCGCCATGTGGGAATCTCCCTGGCCGGGTATCGAACTCATGCCACAGCAGCTGCCGACAGCTCCACAGCGCTGCACTTAACCTGCTGCACCACCAGGGAGGCCCCCCAAGAGTGAACTTTAATGAAAATTAAGGACTTTGGCTAATGATAACATACTCATTGATTATAACACGTGTACTCCTGTGGTAAGGAATGCCAGCAGTGGAGGAGACTGTGTGTAGGGGGTCAGGGACTATTTGGGTGCTCTGTACTTCTGGCTTAATTTTTTTTTGTTAACCTGAAACTGCCTTAAAAATTTGTTCATTTAAAAAGTTTTTTAAAAACTGAGATGCATGGAGAAACCTAGGTTAAATTTAATTATTTATGGTTATGGTACCTTTTCCAAGGTCAAGAATCAGAAGAGCTATTTCAAAATATTTAATCAGAGGATTTTCATCATTCAACAAACATTTATTGAATACATTCCATGTTACAGGTCTATGACTATGGTAAAAAATGAGATTCCACTAATCTCTACTGTTTACACTCCAAATTAGTGGAAACACCTAGATTTTTCTTTTTTGATTCCTAACAGAGCATAAAGCCCAGAAAAGAGACATTATCAAAATGGATCAAAATTACAAAACTCTACATTAAATGTTTAAAATGTTAAAAGGCAGTATGACAAAGGTGTGAATTTTCTCTCCTATCTTTGGGTAGAAGAAAGTCAAAGAAAGTAATGGAAATGAAATCTGAGATTATTAGCTATAAATGGTGGAATTTCAAAGACGAGATTCACCCTCTACATAATGGATAGAAAGATGCTGTGCTTTTACAAAGAAGAAGCAGAAGAAAAGCATATTCCAGGGTGAAAACATTCCCTATTCCTAAAAGGAAGGAGCCTCTAGGGAGATGCTGGGTTTAACTCAAAGCCTTCGGGTTTTCCTCATTTAGGCACCGACACAGGCTGATGTGAGCAGATTGTCTGTACAAAGCAGAGACAGGCAATGAAATAGCCAGGGTTTTGGTGAGAAAGACTAGTAGTGGCAAGACCTATCCTCAGAGTTTACATTTGTTTCTGTGGATGACCATGCCGTTGTCCTTATATTACAACTTCAAACCTTGCACTTCCTTTCCTTTCTGCTGAAAATAATTTCTGTTGATTTACAAAAGTGTATTATTTCCAGGAGTACAGCTTCACGCCTCTGTATGTGGATAAGCCTCCCCCCACCCACCACCGAAGTTCTGGTGCCCTTCCCGCTACCAGATGGATCCTCAACCCTTTCCTCTTAGCCGGCTCCGTGCACCTCTCTGGTAACCACCACATTTTTTGCAGAGTCCAAGAGTTATTTTTGTTGTGATTTGTTAGTTCATTTGGTTTGGCTATTTATATTCCAGATATGAGAGAAACCATCTGCTAATTATCTTTCACTTTCGGACTCTTTTCGCTCGGCACAGCCACCTCAAGCTCCATCCATGTTGCCACAAAAGACGAGATTTCATCATTTTTAATAGCTGAGTAGTAAGTATTCCACTGAGTGCAAAGACCACAAATTCCTTATCCAGTAATCTGTCATTGGGCATTTATGTTGTTTGCATGTCTTACCTATTGTGAATAGTGTTGCTATGAACATAGAGGTACATATATCTTTTTGAATTAGTGTTTTCATATTCTTTGGGTAAATGCCTTGGGGTGATATTGCTGGATCATATGGTATTTCTATTTTCAGTTTTGTAAGGAAGCTCCCTATTGTTCCATAGAGGCTACACTAATTTATATTCCCACCAACAGTGTACAGGGCCCCCTTTTTCCCTATACCCTCCCCGGCACTTGCTGTTTCCAGCCTTTTTGATGCAGGCCATTCTCACAGGTGTGAGATGGTATCTCATTGCGGCTTTGATTCGCTTTCCCTGATAAGTGAAGGTGAGCATTTTTTCATGTGCCTATTGACCATCTATATGTCTTATAAACCTTGTACTTTCATTTAAAAAATTTCAAAAGACCTCTAGCATGACACATTTTAAGTTTGGTTTTATAACTGATTTAAATTCTTGTTGTAATCTCACATATTTTGTGTCTCTGAAGAGAAAGCTGTTACACAGAGACTTGGATTGCAAACACTCTAATATGTATCCTGGCCATTTCTCCCAGCAGCAGAGATAGCTGTCATTTGACAGGCAATGTTCTTAACAATCAGGATACCAAAGGCCACGCTCAAAGTGAAGACGACTGTACACAGTAGTCTATAGAAAAAGGGCCACTAACTATCTGCCAAGCAGGGGAAGAAATATTTGATTTGCTTGCTGGGTCAGTACCAAGGATAGCATCTCGAGCTGGCATTCGGCTGAACAGCACAGAGGTTACTCTGTAAATCAAGTGACTGCTACAGATGGACGGTTATTTATTTCTGCTTTGGTTTGCATGTTTGTCCGCTGGCGAGCCACACAGTTCAATACAAAATGGTGATGTTTTATCTTTCTCCTTTTGTTTCTTCTTGTGCTGTAGGTCAGTAATTACGCTCATGTCTCACGAATCATGTGGACAAACATGGACAAGAAAAGGGCAGAGATCTGGGCGAATGGTTAGAGGCATAATCTGTAGGTGAAATGTGAAAATGTTTTCCCTCTGAGGAAATGAGGAGGAGAGATGGCTTCCCTCCTGGGGGCAGGGCATGCTGATGAGCAGAGATGGTACCCGCAGCCAAGTGGGAGCAGATAATAATCTCCTCAGCTTGGACCTGTCACCAGGCAAAAGAAAATGTGATCTCCCATAATGCTACTGAGGGGCCTTACTCACAAAATGTATTTCCTGCTCTCTGAAATGAGGGTTTTTGTCATTTTAATGAGGACACCAAGTCTTTACTTTCACAGACTTAGTATTAATTGGGCCTGTTTCTGAAGTTGGAGTTCTTTGTACATTGCTAGAACATTGAAAAGTTCAATATTACCTTTTAATAATATGTTTGAGTAGGTGAATTCATTAGTCCTGATACTAAAGAGCATAGTACAGTGAATTTACTCATAACCTACCATCATTAGTTTTCAGCTTCTCCTTTTTTACTATTTCCTATGTGGAAAAAACGTTTCTCTTTATGGGGATTGCTCCTCAGATCTAAAGGCTGCCAGTTCATCCTGCCAATATGAAAGTATGAAGACAGCTGTGAACTCCTCCTTTTAGAGAAGCCACTTGAGCAAAATCCCAGACATGTTTTTCTACAACAAAAGATCTAAAAGCGTTTTGTGCTATTAAAAAAAATTAATGTGTAGGTACAATGGTACCAAGAAGACAAAAGATGAATGGAAGTAAATGCAAGCAGTCAGCTACCCTGACCAATGTGCATGACAAGAAATGCTAAAAATGTTACCAACTTATAGAAGGAAAGGGGTGCAACATTCCTCCGCAGGTTCACAAAATGTTTGAGCTGCAATGAGTCACAAAGGGAAAAAGCTAAAAACAAAACCCAAAAAACAGAGTTGGAAGAAAGAGAGCACCTTCCCATTGGGGGTGGTGGCAGGCTGGTTTAGGCAAACTCTCAAGTGGGTCCCCTGATCTCACAATGCTTCGCGCTCCTCGTCTCTACACGTCATTATTCTGGCCAGGTTTGACTGCTGTGCCCCGCTCACGGTTTACCTCCTACTCAGCCACCTCGCTGCCCCACATGACCTGGAAACTGCTCTCTTTCCTTGCTGGGAGTGCCCAATTCCACGCAGTCCATTAATTGCCTCTGCCTTACTACCCTGTCTGAAAACCTTTGGTGAAGTTGACCACGCCAGTCCCCAACTCATGGTCACTTGACTCTCCTTCCTCTGCTTCTTATCCTGGGCTGCAGGAACCTCTTAGGAGAAGCTGTAGAGCTGGGAGGTTCTGGTCAATACACACTCATTGTTGGTCCTTGCTAATGGGCTTCCCATCACTCACTGATTTCTTCCTTCCAAACTGCTCAGAGCATTTATTCCAGAACTATTCTTACCTTATGGTCACATTTCTAAATCATTTCTCTAATCAGTGGATGACAAAACTCTTTGTTATTTGGAGACGCCATAGAGACCTGTAGTTTTACCTCTCGTCTCAGAAGAAGAGAACAAACTCTACCTGAATTTGGACCATTCTTCTCTAGTATTCCAGTTCCATACTCAATTACCCATAAGTACTCTTTCATTCTCGACCATCTTCAATCTCAGACTCCATAACCTCGTTCCCCTTTATCAAACAACATTTTACCTTTGTTACTAGTTCTAATCACCATTTATAATGCCTTTATTTGCTTTTGCCCAGTACCCAACTCAGCCCTTTGCTCTTCTTCCTCTAACTTGTCTTTTGCACTCATTTATTCATATTCTTCAGACTTCAGTCAACACCATACTACCACCTTTTATCTTTCTCCGTCCTTCAATTCTTATTTGTATATAAATCCTCTATATTTCCTAACTGTGTGAAGCTGATCTTATCATATTACATAAGTCAGTTCCATCCACCAGTTCATTTATGTCAGTTATGGTGTTATGGGTTGAATTCCCCAGCTCCCAACAAAAAAAAAAAAAAGAAAAAAAAAAGAAAAAAAGAAAAAAAGAAAAAAAAAGAAAACAACAAAAGATGGATTCAAGCCCTTAAAATGTGACCTTATTCGGAAATAGGAGTTTTACTGAGGTGATCAAGTTAAAAGGAGGTCACTATGATGGCCTTATAGACTTAAATGAGCAGTGTTTTTATAGAAAGGGGGGATTTGGATACAGAGACAAACACACATGCAAGAAGAATGCCGTGTGAACATGAAGACAGAGATCAGGGTGAAATATCTACAAGCCAATGAAAGTCAAAAGTTAATAGCAAAGCACCAGAAGTGAGGAAATATGGAAGAAACAGATCTCCTCTTGCAGCGCTCAGAAGGAACCAACCCTGTTGACACCTTCATCTCAGACTTCTAGTCTCCACAACTGTAGACAATAAGTTTCCATTATTTAGGTTACAGTTGTGATATTTCGTTGTTGCAGTCCTAGTGAACTAATACATCCACCAACCCTCCAATCTCCCATATAGGAAAATGTATACTCATTCTGTTATTTTCCCTTTTCTTTATCATCTATATTCAGTTTGGCAGCAAAGATTTAAGTTTATTTTTCTAAAATGTCTCCATTCATTGTTAATCTCTTACTCTCTGTTGTTTTCTACAATTTTTCTCAGTTCCTATTACTTTTATAATAGTCTCAGTCTTCAAAATTCCCTTCTCAATTCCTGGAAAAGTCTCTAGTTGGCCTCTCTTAACCCAAAATATAAAAATCATGTTTCTTTGCTGTGGTTGAGATACGCTTATAGTACCACAGCGTCTACTATGTTAAGTCTACAACTGGCATTCATGGTTCCCCATAATCTGCCTACTCAGTCTTTTATTCCCCTATCCATACTATCCTCACTTCCCTTTTTGAAAAGCCCTATGCTTTCTCTTATTCTTCCTCCACCCCAAAATGCTTTCTTTCTTTCCCTCTTCTCACCCAAACCTGTTCCTCTTTCAAAGTGTTCATCAGTTCTCATTGAATACAACTACTCTGGTCCACACTAATAACTCTTATCCTTGCTGTACTTTTTAATCAGTACTTTCCAGGTGAGCACCAAGAAGCATTTGCTTATATTTTATAAGGATTTATAAATACTACATCTGTGTTATCATCAACTTATAGGACACAGAAGAGAAAGAAGGAGATTGAATGCCATGGGATGAGAAAACTTTGGCTAGAACAATGAAGGAGAATTATTCTATGTTTTTCAAATGTGTACTTTGTATTGGCAGCATCATTTAGCAGTCCTGATAAAATACATATTACAGGCCTATGGAGTCAGATCCTGCAGCCCAGAAACCTACATTTTTAAGATAACCCAATGATTCTTACATATGCCAAGTGTGAGAAGCACTAATCTAAGTGAAGAAGGCAGAAGATAGATGTTGAAAAGGAACATCTGTTCTTATATAAATATACATGGGTACAAGTATTTTCCATCATAGTTAACAATAGAATGAAATAGTTTCACACTGTTATGAATTGCTTTGATGTTATTCTTCCTCTTATACACTGCTTTGAACATAGCAGTCACTTTTTTTATGGCAATAGTATTTACAGTATGAACTCACCAATATGGGTTGGCTAGTACAGTCTCATGAAGAATGAAAATTTTGTGGCACTCCATGGAAAGGTAACTGAAACTACTAGGCTGGTTTTGACTCTTACTTTCTCTGCGAAGTACAATTTAACCTGAAAGTGCTATTGGCTCTTGGAATTCAAGTTGGGCAGCCTGAAGAGAGAAAAAACCCAACAACCCGGAGATCTAGTTGTGTAAGCTTTTAATTGGAGCCAAATGATAACTAAAACATGTATCAGATTTAGATAAAAACTGAGTACCCGCTCACTGGCTTACACTGAGCAGGATTTCTACAGTTGAGTACTACAGAAGCAAGATAACAAAATTAGATACGATCGAGGGGAAGAAAAATGCACAAAAGTCCTTGAATTAAAATGAATTGAAACCTTCTGGGAGAAAAGCTATTTGGTAAGCTCCATTAAGTCTATTGTAGATAGCTTTATTTGACAAAGCAGCATCCTGGCATGTGGAACAGGAAAGAAAATAGCTATAAGATGATCTGTCAGGGAGTTTCCAGTCTCTAAACGAATAAGATTCTGTGCAGTGGCCAATACAGTTTTTAACTCAAAAGAGATACAGAAGCAAAATGGAATTATATAACCCTATCAGTGCATTCAATCTGAATTTCTCATACACCCTCCTCCTCCCCGAATAACTCCCCAAACTCAGCAATTTATCAAGTGGATGAAACGTATGGTTGCATTCATGTCAGTTTAACACTGGATTAGCACTGTATACAAAACTGTTGATATCGAGGTGGAGGCAATCCTACAAGTCAAAAATTAATCAGCTATAAAATATTCTGGCTAAGAACTTAAGTAAGTTAAACAGCTCAATTATTATTAAATTCCTTTGTTTAGTTTGGGTATGACTTGATAGTATTAGTTTACAGTAACTACACCACTGTTCTGAAAATACTATCCACTGATTACAAAGGGTTTATTCAGTATAGGTGGCAGGCTATGTTTAGGTATTTAACATATGTTAGAAATAGAATAAATTCTGATGCAACACCTAACAAATGCTTTTCAAAAAGTCTGACTTGGTGGTTTTCTTTTCTCAAGAGTTTCAATGGAGTGAATATTCTAGGACTACTGAAGTGGCCATAGAGCTGCTGACTTCAATATGTAAGTAGTGGAAGGAAGAAATTCTAATTTGTACTATTTTCAATCTGTTTCTGTCTCTGTCTCTCACATACATCATTCTCTCTCACTCACCCACACACAGATACACACACGTACACATACATGTGCTAAAGGTAGTCCATTACCATATCTCCAATGTCTAGCACAGTGCTTGGCATGAAATAGTTATTAAATGAATGACTGGACTCATTTAACCATCAAAAAAATCCCTGTTAGATGTCTTTTATAATGCAATTCTCATAAGTGGAAGTTGAAGCTCAGTGAGGAAGAAGTGCTTCCTATGTCAAGAAGGACAGAGCTAGGACTAGAAGTAGGTGTTCTAATTTTATGTCCAGTGCTTTGTCTTCTGTACCTTACTAACTTCAAAGACGGTCAAGAATGGTCTACCTGAAAACACTGGTATTTTGGCTGATATTTTTATCTTCCCTGTGGTAACCCCATCTGCAGGGTGGTTCATTATGAAATTGAAGGATTGAAGGATTTCTATATTGGTCAACAGATTTGCCTTATGAGTTCCACAGGGGACCCACACCATGGCTTCTTCTGTTTCACAGTGAGGTCCTGACTATACTGGGTAGGAGTAAAAGCCTTTACCCAGACAACTTTATAGACTCCTGTTTGGATCCCCATAAACCCCTAAGCAGCCATAATGGAGGGCTGCATATAGGTTGACTGTCATATATCGTAAATGTTTAAAGAGTTTGTAAATACTCTTTAAACTTTGTGACTTCTAACAGAAATTTAATTAATTTAATTTTTATGCAGATAAACTTATAATTTCTAATGATTTCTTAAAGTCAAAAGGTCTCTCGGGAGACCTTCACACCAAATTAAGTAATCAAGTCCTATATTTCCCAGAATTCCTTTTGCGATATGGTTTTTTTTTTACATTTTAATTTTAAATCCATCTGCTATTAATTTTGGTGTAAGGAATGTTTGATGTAGGCATTGAACTGTTTATCCTAAAAGTTTGGCTACTTACAACTCTTACAGTTCCTACTGTAGAATGTTATTAATAAACACAAACTAAATGTAGAATAATACTGTCTAAATGTTTAGCACTTAAAGAAAAAGAAAGTCTACTTTAAATTAGGCATTATGATGGAAGATGGGGGTAAATGATGGCCACAAAATACCCTGTAGCCACAGGGTTGATATTCAGCCAGTAAGTACTTAAATGGCCTCAACCAATTATTTCTAGCTGATTTCAGTCTGGTGTATTTGTGCCCATATCTTACTGGGTATTAAAGGTCTTAAAATATCATCCCTTCAAGTAGATGTAAAGTAAAATAAATCAGAATTATCATTACCTGATTCTTCTGTTTCTTTTGTTTCTGCTGTTTCTTCTATTTCATCATCAGACATTTCCATTTCTTCTTCTCGCCTTATTCCCATTAATTCATCATTATGAATGTTGCGAATTTCCTAAGGTTAAAAAGTATGCTTTTTAGGTAGGAAAGACTTGAAAATGTTGAGGAAATGAACAGAGTTAAGGATAGGATAAAGCAGTCTTTTTTTAATAACAAAATTTCAGAGTACTCTAACGTTAAAGGCATAGGGGTATGTTGAGGCTGAAGTAATCTCAATAGGCAAATTAGACTTTGTATACTGTCTTGCATAGGCTTTTCTTTCCACAACCAGAGCTCTGAGAGTTGATGATTCTTGTATTCCTCCCATATTAGACAACACTATTGGCGAGGAAAGACCTATCACATCTTATTCATGTGGATTTCTGGAATTTCCCTCAAGATTTATATAATTTTCACCTTTCCATGTAAACCCTTTGGTTTTCTTTCTTAACATCATCTTCTGTCTCCCCTTATAATCTTACTCAATAGAACTTATTTGAACTTTTTCAGATTTAGAAGTTACACCAAAAATGAGCTGTCAGGAGTAAACTTCTGCAAGATCAACCTTTCATGGGTAATAACTATACTCTCTGAACAAATCCCAAAACCGAATCAAGACCCTAACTAATTGATGGTATTGGAGTGAAGAAAACCAGGCATGTTCTGAAGAGAAGCTGACACTTAGGATATAGGTTTGTCAGTTTTTTTAAGGGCCTTTAGTCTGAGATTAGAGCACAGTTTGCACCTCACAGGGTGACTAAATTTTTAATAGAAAATCCACAATCATTATATCCCAGAGAAATCAAGGAGAGAATTCAGGGCAGCCAATCCATTGGAACTTGAGAAGGGGATCCCAGAAAGGAGAGGGACAAAGAAAGATCCAAGTTCTCTGTATAAAATCACTTCAAATTTCTGCATGATCCCGAGTCACGAAAGCATAGGGTAGATTCCAAACAACAAAACTAAGGCTAAAAGAACTGAACTGAGAGTTGAGTTGCTATATAAGAGAAAGAAATTCTAGCTTCAATCTAATGAAGTGAAGTGACCATTAAAACAAAAGAAAATAAGGTCAGCATTTGGATAACAGAATTCAGTCTGTTAAGTCTGTGAATTATTCAATATGCAGGTAACCTCCCCCATTACTTAATTGCAAAGAAGTTAGATGAGATGATCCATTTTCAAGAGGAAAAATAATCAACAGAGCCCAAACTTGAAACATTGAAATGAACCAGATGTGACAATTAACAGACAGGAATTAAAGCAACTACTATAACTATCTCAATGATGTAAAAGAAATATGGTCACAATGCGTGAAAAGATAGAAAACATCAGCAGAGAAATAAAAACCTTTATTTATTTATTTTTATATTTTATTTTTTATTGTTATTTATATCTTTTACATTTTATATTCCCCTTGGGTAACCCACCACCAATTCACCCGTGCCTTGTCTCCGTGGTCCCTTCTGTCCTTTCCTACTCCATTTTGTGCCCTTATCCTCCCCCTCCCCCACTGAGTGTCCCTCTCCTATTTGGTTTCCCTATAGTCCTGTTATAAGTGAAACCATTCAATATTTTTCTCTTTCTTTCTGGCTTATTTCGCTGAGCATGATCCCTTCTAGTTCCATCCATATCGCTGCAAAACTTTTAAAAGAACCAAATGGAAATTCTCAAATTGAAAAATATGGTATTTGTAACAAAAGTAATTAGATGAGCATACAGTAGCATAGAGACAATAGAGGACTTAAAGAGAGAACAATACAAATATCTCCAATGTGAAGAACAGAGAGAAACTAACCAGACTTACAGAAAGCAGAGGTTAAATAATCCAAGATATTTGAAAAAAATAGTCACATATTTTTCAAATTTGATGAAAGACATTAATCTACATAGTCAAAGAGCACAATCAAGCCCAAGCATACTACGTGTGAAGAAAGTATATCTAGGAGCACCATAGTAAAACTGCTGAAAACTAAACATAAACTCTAACTCTTCAGTTAACTAAACTTATTGTACTTCAACAGAGGAAATTACCTTCTACTTCTTCTATCATACATTTGTGACATGCAATTATAACTTCTGATTTATTTTTTTATTTTGCCCCAATGCACCTAGTTCCAAGAAGGCAAGCTCTCTGTCTATTTTATTCATCGTTAATGGTCCCATTAACAGGTAACAGAGTGCTTGATATATTTGTGAAATGAGTAAACAGTTGATACAATTAGTAAGGTGGTATATATTAGGAGAACGATAAGTCATTCAGTTTTTCATTAATTACTACTGAGTGACTACACTTGTCAAAAATTTCACTAAAATGAAACAATTGCATAAATCTAAATGATGTTCAAGTCTCATTTTAATTTTTTTTATTTATGCATACAAGCTGGGGTGCAGGCCAGAGGTGTGGGGTGGTGAGAGGGTTCACCAGAGACAGAGTGGGGAGCAGAACAGGCAGATCGATGGAAATACACTGCTGAGGGGAGCAGTGGGTGAGGCAGGAGAGGTCTGCCGTGCCATGTAGGAATCTCCCCGGCCGGGCATTGAACTCGCGTCTCCACTGCCGACAGCTCCACAGCTCAGGGCTTAACCGCTGTGCCACCAGGGAGGCCCTCAATTCTCATTTTTATATGAATGATACCAGCAGTGTGTTTCTTTATACCATTAACAACTTAAAAATGTTTTATTCAGGAATAACTCACAATAAAGTGTAGGATTCTTTTTTTAATTTTTTTATTAAATATATATTTTTATTGTTATTTATGTCTTTTACATTTTGTATTCCCCTTGGGTAACCCACCACCAATTCCATGGTCCCTTGTGTTCTTTTCTACTCCATTTTGTGCCCTTATCCTCCCCTCCCCTTGCCCCTCCCCCCTGCCCCCCCCGGACCTGCTGAGTGTCTCTCTCCTATTTGGTTTCCTTATAGTCCTGTTATAAGTGAAACCATTCGATATTTTTCTCTTTCTTTCTGGCTTATTTCACTGAGTATGGTAAGTGTAGGATTCTTAAAAAAATATTGAGGTAATCATTTCACAATATATGTGAGTAATGATGCTTAATTAATATTCCTTAAATATTCCTTAAATATATGTGCTGTGTGTCAATTACATCTCGATAAAATTGGGAAAAATGGGGAAATTCTTAAAAGCAGCCAGAAAGAAACAGTCTATTCAGGGCAACGATGATTTGAATACTTAAATTTCTTTTAGATGCAATAAAGGCCAGAAGTCATGGGAATAATATCTGGAAAGTACAAGAAGAAATGAAAATTTCTATTTTGAATCTATGTCAAATTCTATATTCGGAGAAAAATTCTTTCAAGACTGAAGATTTATATCTTTTCAGACAAATGTAAATGTAAGAATCTGTCATCCAAAGACCTGCAAGATAAGAAATGCTGAAGAAAGTTCTTCAGGCTGAAGGGGTGTGCTGCCAAGTAAACGCATATCTTCAGGAAGAACCTTGGGAATGATCGAGATCACAGTGAAAAAGTCACTTTCTATAAAAAAAAAAAAGAAGGAAGCAAGAGAATGCTGCACTCTGGAGCAGCTTGCAATCATTTAGAAGCCAGTTGTTAGCTGTCAGCGGCTCCACAGCACTGAGAATTCCTTGCTTCGGGTAGCCCCAATTGTGCCATAACACAGGAAATAGCCAAAGCTGTCTGGTGAAAACTGCCTCTATTTAGGGGGATTATAAATATTCCAAATGGAGTTCTTAATAATTCATGCTAGAGCTAATCACTATTTCAGTGAATATCCTCTTTTTTTGTTCTCTTTATCCAGAAAAATAATGATTTCTATATCAAGTTAAGTTTTCACTAAAGATAAACAAGAGTACTTTAAAAAATGAGCTATTCAGTGTTATCATGGCGATTTAAGAAGTAATAGAAGAAGTAATAGAAGATAGAAATACTGACAGCTTCCTCATGTGCTGCAGGGGCATTACTTAAAATAGAGGAATATAATGACTTGCTCGAGGAAAATGAACTTGAAGGGGCTGTGTCAAGAGAGAGATTTTCTATGTCTTATTCAAACGCATGACATACAGAACAATATAGGAATTGCTCATTTCTAAGAACTCATTCTATCCCAGGTGTCTGTGTGTCAGTTATCATCAAAGAGCTGTTATTGGAAAGGTGATTATGATGAGGTTTGACACTGGCAAATTCCAATATTGTACAACTTACTGTATCAGGAAAGGCTGTGGCTCTCTGCATTGCCTAACAAAAATGGGACTGTCAGAGGGTATAAGAGAGACCAACTCAGATTTCACAAATGCATCATTGAACTTTGGGAAAGTTACTGTGCTTCTCAGAAGAGAAAACTGTGTTCCTTCTGGGGAAATGTCCCAGGGCAGGAAGATCTAACTGAATGCTAAGGCATGCCCTGTAGCTGCAGTGTCCACAAAGCAGCTTTCTGCTTCCAGCTGGGCGAGAAAGCTTAATCTCTCTTTAGAAGTATAAGAAGTTCAATGTCTAAATGATACAGCTTATCTAGAGGTCTTTCACACTTAAAAAAAATCCCTAAAAATATAACCGACCTCTGGGAAAATTCTGTATCAATACCGCAACATTCTTCAGGAACAAGAGCTAACAGTTCTTTTAGCTGATAATGAAATGAGGGTAAGATAAACTAAGAGGAAGCTTGCTCTAAGTTTCCAGTCAGGCAGGTAATGTGGCAGAGCTTAGAGTCCCTAACCACTAGACAATCCTTTTTAGCTATGAAGAAACTAAGGTCCTTACCATTACTCTTCTAGAAATAGCCATCCCAAGTCACATGACTGGATTAAAAGAGGAGAACATCAGAGGTTCTAGTACACTAAAATACACTTATGCGGAGCATTTAGTAATATCTGCATCCCTAACTACAGAAAGTGAGATTTTAATTGTTTGAAAACCTTCCCATAAAACATTTGTTATCTAAGTATTTGTTTTCTGTGTTCTCTAGTTATATCAAAAATCTCTACTCTGGGAAGTTTCATCAAGGTATTTGGGAAATACCTTCAGAATGAATGGTTGAAAGGTGGCATTCACCTATTGAAGTCACTTTACCTAACTTGGGCATAGGAAGAGGACTCTGAGCCACTGAAGTACAGGCCGCAGTGGAAACAGCTGCCTCCCACATTTGCTGACATTTGTATCTGGTGCTGAAACCAAGAGTAGAAATGGCATGCAAAAACATTTGACAGAATAGTACATCTGTAAATTTCTACCTGAAATTGACTGGGCCATGTAGCTGATAGGTTACTTCGTAAAAAGGTAAGACAGGCCTCCGAAAGTCTCTGTACCACTCTCCCGATCACAGTACATCTATGATACTTTTCACTTAAACAGTGAACTCCTAGGACTTTCTGAACATGCATTATAATGACTTTGAGACTGCTCTATCAGTAGCTTTTTTGAAGCTTGGAAATGCATACACCACTCCCATGACAGAGGAAAGGGCATAAAAAGAATCATCTTTGTACCAGCTAACATTTTTGATTTATCACAAGTAAGCACATCCTCAATCACTGCATGTCAATTACCTAGCTATTTATAATTTCACAAAAAATTATGTGGACTTAAATATACCTCATCTAATTCTGAGTGGAGCATGGTTATCAGAAAAGCAAAGTTTCTCATTAAAAGTGTAACAAAATTGTACTTACCCAGACGTATAATATTAATAGGATACTTGGTGGGGAAGGGGTCAGATGAAGGAAGGAAAAGAACAGAGGATAGGAGAGAGCTAATTTATGTGAAAATCTGATTCTGAGATCGTTCAATACCATGCAGGAAAACACAAAAACAGGCTCTTAATCAATGTCTGTTGTATGACGTGTAATGGCAATACAATCGATCCAAACCATGTTAGTGTGTGTTTTGGAGGCTGAAAATCAATAACTAGTGTTTGTGCAAATGGGTCCTAAAACACAGGTATGCAGATGACGTGACATCTACCTGCAAACAGTTCTTCAGAGTTTGGAAAGGCAGGCCTGGAAATCTGGAGAGAAAGTTATTTTAGCAATCACAGTATTTCCTTTTATGAGAATACCAGTAATGGCCAAGTCCCCTCTCCCTGGCTCAACAGTACAAAATCTCCCAATAGGGAGAATGTAAGGGGTTATTTTCCAGTGCCTACTGATATGGCTCCATCCAAGGGCTAGCTTCCAAACTAGGCCAGCTTCTCAGAGAGAACAACGCACAGGTTTTAAATGATTCTGTGCAAAGAGTTCACACAATTTGCCAGTGAAGTGGGGACATGAACCTTCAGGAAGGGGAGGCACTTCTCTCATTACCCTTTCCAATTGAATTAGCAGGAGCCTGGCTTTTTATGACTCTACCCATCCACTGAGCTTATGTTTTTAGGGATTTCTCCCCAGTGACTCCCAGATGCCTTTGCTGTATCACAACTGAGGGCTGAGACTATCCATTTACGAAGAGGATTTGGCTTGTTTTCCTCTAAATGTTCTTCATGGCTTTCAATTTGTTCCCCCACAAACTCTTGTCATGTATTCTCATGAAGGACAGACGAATAAATCATCATCTTCCTTTTACAGGTTAGGAAACCAAGACCCACGATGGTTCAATGACTTGCTCAAGACCACAACGCAGTTTGCACCACAGATAAGAGAAGCGTTTCTAGTCGTGAACTGACCACTTGCTCACTATGTAATTTGTGCCCATCACTTAACATTTCTGAGTCTCATTTTCCTCACATGCAATATTCGGATACTCTTTGTACTCTCTGTTCCTCTGCTCCTGTTCCCATTCTCTGTTAACGATAAATTGAAAGAAAACTATTTACCACTTACATTTCACAGTCTATGCATCTCTTATCTCATTCAATTCTGTGAATTTACAACTTAGCTGTGAAGAAACAGACAGAAAGGCTGAATAACTTGCTCAATGTCACACAGCTATCAGGTGTCAGAACTGAGCTTTAGATTCGTGTCTGACTCCTAGTCCAGTGTTCATTCCACATCCAGAGGGGGGCTCACACAGGTGGGATAACCGATGTGATGGTGCTTTATAAGAGATAAATGCCTTAGAAACATGATTTAAATATTAAGGATGACAACCTGCACCAATAGATATGATTTGAGCACTACTGCATGAGCAAAGAAGACTCTGAAACGAAGTTGAAAAAGTCACTGCATGTATAGATCAAAAATGTCAGCGCTGGCCTCCCCGGTGGTGCAGTGGTTAAGAGCCGTGCTGTGGAGCTGTCGGCAGTGGTGATGTGAGTTTGACTCCCGGCTGGGGAGATTCTCACATGGCATGGCAGACCTCTCCTGCCTCGCCTGCTGCTCCCCTCAGCAATGTATTTCCGTCGAGCTGCCTATTCTGCTCCCCACTCTGTCTCTGGTGAAAACCTCTCGCTGCCCCACACCTCTGGCCTGTACCCCAGCTTATATGCATAAATAAATAAATCTATAAAAAAATGTCAGCACTGGGTAAGGGAGCCGCCCACAGGAATGGAAGGCCTGGGGGTATACGTAGCACCACTGCAAAGGAAATCAGTGAAAACAAACCTTTCATCTTGGTTTATAATCTCAGATTCAGCATAGCAATCGAATCACCTCAGACATAGCCTAGAATTGTGCTAAAAATGTCACTTGAGCACAAGAAGAGAGGTGTGTGTCAACCATAATCTGAAATCAGAGTCCTCTGATACCTTTAAAGCTGCCACTTATAAAGATGGCTGAATGGCTTTGATAAAAGCAGTTTAGAAATTCTAATGCTCCAATGTAACACCAGGCAGTTTCCAGCATCAACTGTCAAGACTAATAAATTTAAGACAGCCCTAATATTACTAACAGTAGATACACAGGTCAGTAATTACTGTTGTACTCACGACTAGCTCACTTAGAGAGGTAAACTTATAATTATTGCAGCTACATTTTCACTACGAGGGTTTCTATCCAGCAGAATGCATTCCAGACCACACGTGCACATTTATTACCCTACTGGCAGCAGGTGGTCTGGATACAGTGACAGGCTATAGAACACATCTTAGTGTTTCATTAGGGCCTCGTTGTGCCCATGAGAGCTTGGCACTATTTAATTCTGGCTAACCTCCAAATCAATAACTTGTTAAAGAAAGAAACTGCCTCCCTCCCCCCAAGGGCTACCAGAGTAAGAAGTTACCAACCTCAGCTTGTTTGCACCAGACGCTGATGTTTTTACGCTGGGCTTTAGTGAAGTGGTCCCAGGCCTTCTGCTTGGAGGCGGAATGGTACACAGCTACTATCTGCTCAACTGCAGCATCAGATCAGCAGTCAAATCAGGCCAGGGTGTCATTCAGGGATGGCAGAAGAGAGGAGAAAAGAAAAAGAGAAGCATCAGGCTGGTTTTGTCTTCTTGTTATGACAGCATGAGGCTGTAGTTGTGCACTGGAAAGGCTATGCACTTTGGGCCGCCATGATTTTAAAGGAGAGCCAAAGGCAGAGACATCAACATGCCAAAAGAAAGGAATTCTGGAAGGTCTGGAGTGATGTGGTCACTGAAGTGCTAATACAGGGTGTCTGTACATACTGAGGCAGGAAAGGGAAGCATGGTGGTGAATGTGACTTACTACCACACACCCTCCTTGGTAACAGCTCCTTTTGGCCACTGGCTTCTTTCCTAAACTAGTCCTCTAAGCTGAGCCTGGATACTTGAACAGAATCTAACCTTCTACTACTCTGATTTATGGTTAACCAAAAGCATCATATCAAAGCCTAAGATGGACGGAATGTATTTTAAGTCAACCTAAATAGGTTTGTCGACTGGAGAAATATGTGTTATGGAAGTATACTGTGCAAGTGTTGTCCAATGGAGCATTTTTCAGGGTTTCTTAAAATGTCAAATAGGGAAACGTATACAACTATTTGGGGGCTTGACCTAGCCAGCTCAAGAGAAAGGAAGCTTCTTTACTAATGATTTGAGCATTTCTAGTCTCATGATGTTTGCCGCCCTCCTGGCTGCAGGTGGTCACGATACAGCAGTTACTCTGAAGTCCTAAACATGTGTATTTTCTCCTCCAGGATTCTACGCCCACATATACTTTCAAAATAAAAAAGGAAAATGAAACAACTCCTCCTTAATCCCAACTATGTACGAATCAAGTCTGGGAAGTCAAATATGAGGACAGCGGGCCATAATAGTTTAAAATCAAAATCATAGTTTAATAATATGGTGAAAGAAAAACATAACTTGAGAATTTTTCTCATCTGTCTCATTAAAGACTTTGGATTTGGATAGGTATTTCTTCTGGAAACAGACATTTGAGTGGCTTCCCACTCCATCTTGTGTCCAGAACATCCAGCTAAGGAAATGTCAAAAGGAAACTAAAAACAAAGGCAGGCATAGCAAATCTGGTTTTTATTCAATCACCTTGGGATTGAATACATTTACCCCCAAAATGGAGTACCTAAAAATCATATTACATGGTAAGCCTGATGAAAATCTGAGCAAAGACGTTCACAAGTGCTCATGCTACATTCTAACTTCAGCAATGAGATCCTCAACTCTCCAGGGAGACCTGAGGCTGCTTGGAACTCACTTTAGAACAAGCAACAGTGAAAGTACAAGACGGGGGCCTAAGTGTCAGTGTTTCTAAGGAGCTGAAGTCGATATATTAGAGGACATGAAAATAGGTGGTGACTCCACGTACACTGTGAAACTGGAGCTTGGGCATCTGGTGACATAGGGAGAATCTACTGCAGTGAAGAGGGGACCCCTGTCTCTGCCACAGGGGGCTCGGTAGGCTGGGGCTCCTGTGTGCAAAAAGGGTGACTCTGTGATGGACTGCCTTCCTCCTTCCAGCAGAACTGTGTTGCCTGGAGAACTGTATTTTATGGAATAATAATGTTCATTCTCACATTGAATGAGAATTCCAGAAAGGGCTTGCTTAAACTTCTCCTTAGCTTCTTCCATGTCTTTCTCATGCGCAGCCTTCTCGTTTACCAGGCGGCGGATGTGGCTGTTGGCAGACTGAATCATGGAGTAGAAGTTGTTGGCGCTGCGGCGATTCACCTCTCCTCGCTCTATCCAGGTGAGCAGAGTTTGCACGGCTTCTGAAAATTTGGAATCGTCTAAAAAGGAAAATTTATGTTTAGACTCCTCAAAAAGTAACCAAATCTCGATCTATTTTTCCAACATGTGGTCGGAAGGCCACCATGGCTTTTGGGCAGTGGCTGTTAAATGAAATGCCGAGGACGAGGAGTTGAGGGCACACACAGGCGGCAGACCCCCCGAAGGAATGGAAGACTCAAAAGTACTCAGCTTGGATGTCATCTATGAAGAATTTTCAGAAAGGAAATGGTTTCTTCTTTCCTTAAAAAATCGTTTTCTTTACTGATGTAGTTTTCACATTTTACAAACGTCTTAACCCCTCTGATGGTGTCTGCATATGTGTGTACTGTTTGAATTAGCAGCAAGAGAACTTCAGAATTCTACAACCCCAGCTTTTAATAAGGAAAAGTAAACTTGAGTCTCGAGTCTACCTTGAATATGACGGTAAGTTTATCCTGGGCCCATGAAACTGCAGTGCTGGAGGGAGCCTTAAGAATGAGTTAAATGGGTAATTCTTTAGGTATTAAACACTTACATCTTTGACCTTTTATAACATCATTCTTGCATTCAATCCAGAGCTCCAGGCCTTCTACTCAGTTCCAGTCACGATCTGTTTTGATGTAATTCATTCTATTTTGACATTTCTCCACATCCTGTTTCTCTTGCCTGAGGAACCCTCTAAGTGGATTTCTGCAGCTAGTTAGGAGTTATTCTCTGATGTTTAAATAGTAGCAACAGCTCTTCCAAAGTTTCTAGCTCAGCTCTCTAAAATAGCCACTTAAATATCTATCTTGCTGGTAAAGACTCCTGAGAGGGAAAGTTCATTCACACCCCATTAAAGGCTCTAGGCCTCCACATCCTCTCAGGTCAGAAACCGTATGTCCAGTGGAAATATCTCACAGTGCAAATTGAACTTCCTGCCTCTTGCCTTTTGGTAGCGCACACATACACAGACACACCTCTTTTAGCTGCGTATCACTTTATTGTGCTGCTTAGCTACTATGCTTCTTACAAATGGAAGGTTTGTGGCAACCCTGCGTTGGTCAAGTCCAGCAGCGTCACTTTGCCAACAGCACGTGCTCACTTTCCTTTCCATGTTTTAGCAACATAGTATTTCTAAATGAAGGTTTATACTATTTTTTTAGACCTAACGCTGTTGCGCACTTTATACTCAGAGTATATGCACTGGGAAACTGAAAAATTCTTGTGAACCACTTTATTGCAACATTTGCTTTACGGTGGTGTCTGGAACAGAATCTGCAGTATTTCTGAGGTGTGTCTGTAATGAGAGACTGGCCTCCCCATTAGAGCAGCCTTTTATCTCATGACTTGATACAGTCAATGTGTTGATGCTGCCCTTGGGGTGAATATAACCAGCAAATTCATTTCTGAAAAAAATTCAAACTGACCTGTTTGGTAGTGTGTGAACAGGCAAGTTTTGGAAACAGCATCTTACCAATGCGTTCAGCCTTTCCAGCTTTTCAAAAAGCATCATGATTTCTGTGTCTCTACTCTGGATTCTGTTTTTTAAAATTTGTACATCCCTGAGACTATATGGTGCAGACAAGTTTGATGAGTGAGACCTATTTGGAAGTGGAATTAGTAGAATCTTGCTGAGCCTGGAGCACAAGAAGGTAGGAAAAGGCATGCGCTAGCAGTGGTTTGGTATTGTCAATGTGATCAGTGGGACACTAACACTCACTCAATAAAATCAAATCCACTCAGAATAAAAAAGAGTGAATCTGAGCTTCTAATGCAGGCAATTAGACAGGGCAACTAATGTTAAAGTAGCAAAACGGCTCTAAGAGTTAAGCAAGGGGGAACGGAATCAAAACTGAAGGGAGACCAGTCTTATTTATGCATGTCTAGAACTCTCCACAGTCATTCTGTGAAATAAGTTGGCCATTTAAAGTGATTAAACAATCTTTCAGCTGCTGGTAGCTACATCTTTGGGTAATCTAAGAAAACTGTCCACTCTGAATACTCTCTGGGCCTGTTTTCTCATCTGTAAAATGAGGATTTTTTTCCAGAGTTTTCTGGGGTCATGTCAATTTCTGTTATTCTAATTTGCTTTGGCTCAGAATTTAAAACTAACTTGTATCTACTGTGTAAGGGTGTCCCTACAGGCCCTAAGTCATGGGTCACATGGGAAACTTGTTTCCCACTAGTAACCTACTCTTTGGAAGGAAAAAAATGCCATTCCTTGAGACAGTGAAGGAGCAGAGACACAGGTGGAATGGACACACTGTTGGTTTCTTCAGTTATTAGGTCTACCTTTCTATCTGCAAGGCTCCAACAAAAGAAGTACCCAGAATCTGTTAGTGGGAAATGCAAAGGATGTCTGCTAACAACACGAATATATTTATCAAACTTCTCTAAAAAAGAGTTATTTTAATCACAAAGCTTAAATATATTCTATACCTTTTAGTTTTTCAGCAACAATGCTGCATTCGTGATCTGAGTAGTGGACCACTGGGGGTGGGGATGGTGGGCGCAATCTTTCTTCCTCCATCCTTCTACGATGGCGCTCCTCTCTTGCTAGCATACGCTGCTTGCATTCCCACTCATACAGGTCATCTCGAGCCTGTGCAAAATCAACATGGAGTCGACCTGTGTCCTTCTTGTCAGTGCTAGAGCCCAGACGAATGCGGTAACCTAAATGCGCAGAGGCAAGGAGAGAAGGGAGTACAAGGCAGCCCAGTGAGTGAGCAACTGTCTAAGTTCAGATTTTCAGATGCACTTGCAGCTGTTTCAAGTGACCACATATCCCCAAACTTTCTTCCCACTACTAGCATGGTGAACTAGCAAAAGGCTTGGATTATACTCTCATTTCTGATAACAGTTCACTAGCCTATGGGTTTGGTTAGTCTTGTTCCTTGAAGTTCCAGTCCTCCATATGCCACCTTACTTCTGGCTGAGGGAGGCTCTATGAGTAATAATATCAACAATGGGCCTTATATGACATCAAAGGCTGGGAAGAATTTCAAGGTGGCCCCAAACTATGATGTCTTTGGATAATTTCAATAATAATCATTAAATATCACCACACAGAATTTAGATAAAGTTTAAATGGATCAGTTTGGCATTTCCCTAAAATTGCTTCCTTGATGTATTTGGTGATTGTGAATCTTTTCTTTTCTGGGAAAAAAATTAGACATGATGGGAAATGGTATATCTGTAATCCAGATGACATAATTTGGATCCTTAAATAAAGAGATAGTGTGCTTGTAATATAAGTGGTATAGGACTAGCATTCAGAAAACTAGGATATATAAGTCTCTATCTCCACTTTTTATACCAGCTATGCTACCTAAGATACGTATCTTAACAAAAAGTGGGGGAAATTTAAAATTTTTATTAATCTTTTAAGTTTTAGGAATTGAGATACCTATGTCTACACACATTTATCTCATTTAATTCTCAGAACAAGCTTGAAGAGCATGGTCAAAATATAATAAACAATGGCTTTTAAGACATTGGACACAAGGTCATGAAGACAGATTATTGAGAGACAAGACCCAAATGAAGTGATTCCTGTTATTTCCCCAGCTTACTGCTTTGAGAGAGTTTTCAGGCCTTAGCACAGAGAGGTGAATTCAGGAAAAGTATGTCAGTTTCTTTACTTGAGGAGACTGAACTGGGACTCTAGGGAGACTATGGCAGACAGAATTCATAATGCAGAGAACTGGAAAGAAGAAAGCTATACAGAGAAAGATTTAGATATTGTTTAGGTGAGTACTGTGTGGAAACTGCATGAGCATTATAGGAGCTCACACTGGGAATAGATCCTCTTCCCACCAACCAGAGCAGAAAAACCTCATTATTTATAGAGTACTGGGTAGAATAATCATAAGGGTTTTGCTTCACTTAGTGGAGAAAAATTGACCTAGACTAGACCTTGCTCTGGTTTTGTTGAATAAGCTTAAAAAATAAGACCCAAAAGGATAATTTTTTTCAAGTTACTTAGCTGCATCCCAGGCAAAGCTCAAGAATATTTATAGTAATGAAAAATATTTGGCACCCAATAAGGTAAAATTCCTAATGTCTGATATCCAATAAAAAAATTATCCAAGATGCAAAGAAGTAGGAAAATCATAATAAAGAAAAAACAATCAAAATAGAAGCAGAGGTAATACAGATAATATAATTATTAGATAAGGACAACAAGTATTATCAGTGGATTACATAGGCTTAAAAAGATAGAGAAAAATTAAATATATTGAGTAGAAACACAAAAGTTATAAAAAGAAGCCAGAATCAAATTTCTGGAGATTTAAACTATAATGACTGAGTTGGAAAAAAAAATCAGTGGATAGGACCAATGGCAAATTAGACATTTGGGAGAGGAGATTAATGAACTTGGAGACACAGTAATAGAAACCATTGAAAATGAAACACAGAGTGAAAAAAGACAGACAATATGAACAGTGTACTAGTGGAGATCTGTGGGACAAGGGGTTACATATGGCTAATCAGAGCCCCGTTTGGAGAGCAGGAAGGGAATACTTGAAGATTAAAGAAGGACAGGAAAATTTCCAAATTTGATGAAAGTTCAGAGATCTAAAAAGTTCAATGAACCTTAAGCACAAGAAACATGAAGGAAACTACACTAGGACCATCATAATCAAATTGCTCAACACCAGCAAAAAAAAAAAAATCTTAAAAGCTGCCACAGAGAAAAGACATATTATGTACAGAGAAAAAACAGATAAGGATAACATCCTATTTCTTTTTGAAAACAACGCAAGCCAGAAGGTAGTGGAGTGACATCTATGAGAAAAAAAATCTGTCAACCTAGAATACTATACCCAGAGAACATAAGTTTCAAAAAGAAAAGTAAGATAAATTCTTTTTGATACATAGTCAATACAAATGCTGAAAGAATTCATCACGAGCAGACCTGCGCTACAAAAAAATAAAAGTTAAAGGAAATTCAAGCACAGGGAAAATGATACCAAACTGGATCTATATAAAGGAATCAAGTTCATACATAATGTATGATTCCATTTGTATGAAACTCTAGAAAATGCACACTATTCTGACAGAAAATAGAACAGTGGTTGCCTCAGAAGAGAAGTGGACAAGGGTAGGAGGAACAGTACAAAAGGGGCATGAAGGAAGCTTGTGAGGGTGTTTGACATTTTATTATTTTGATTGTGGTGATATACAACAGCTGTATGTGTGTGTATATCAAACTGCATTTTTGAAATATGTGAAATTTATGGTATATAAATACTTCAGTGATTATATGAATACTTCAATAAATCTGTTATGATGAATAGTGCCCAATAACACTAAAAGTGCCACCTATTCTTTCTAGAAAGAGAAAGAATAAATTTCATATGCAACTATTGCTTTACAGTTTACAATTACTGTCATCTTGTTTGTTTTTTCTTTACATTTTTTATTGTATTATTTTTAATTGCGATAATACCAGTTGAGTGATCAGAAAAATAGGGCTATTCATGACCACCTTTCCTATCCTCCCAGGATCTTGGAAAGGGGCAAATAAGAGGATAATCTGAAAGCTCTATGTAAACACACAAAAGATGCTGTGATGCTATGAGGTTGGTACGCTAGGAATAATGGCAGATCCCGAAAGTTCTCCTACTCTAATAGAAATAAAAGAAATGATTTCTACATTTTCTAGCCCCTTTTCTAGGGTATCTTTGTTTACTTTGACCTCTTTCTTTTACAATGTGGGAGAACAGCTATCCAACTCAGTAGATTTCTAGCACTTGTGAACTTCCAGCAGGTAGGTTCGAATTTAAAGAACAAAATATAGTTGTTTTCACGTCACTGATTGCAATCCCCTTTCCTTTGGCAGCCCTGAGAATCTTTCCAGGAGGTGGTTGTTACTAGAGAGATGATTTCAGGGATGTTTAGATGGATGCTACCTAAGCAGCATCTTTTATGTACAAGTGTTAGGGCTTTTCAAGACCTTATTAAAACAGTCTATTGTGAAGTGCTGTTATCATTGCTAAGGACTGCTGAATCTTTGGTAGTTAGATTTTGCAACACTAAGAAAATATAATAAGCGTGTTCTACATCTGCCTCCTCTCCTTCCCCTTACCAGCCTACTTTTTCAAACCCTCACTACCTTTTTTCCTGGTCTGTTATATAACAGGCTCCCAATTGACCACCTCTCCCTCTTTCTCATCTCTCCTCTTAATTCATTTTTATACAGAGTTGTCAGATTAATGTTTCAGAAACAGTCATCTACCTTGTTCAGAAATTTCTTCAATTATTCTCCATTAAACCTTTAATAGTATGCTAACAACTGTTATTTTCCCTCCCCCTTTCAATTCTACTCAGAACACAAACCAACATTCATTGTTTCCTTGAACTTACCACCTTTGTACTTTTGCTCATGTTGTACTGTGGTCTATTGTCCATATGCAAATGCTTTCTCTTTGTCAAACACTTGGTCCAAATGCTCCCTTTCTTGATATCCCCAGTTAGGAGTCAGAAATACATATTTTCTTCTCTTTTTCTCCTCCATAACACTTTATTCATACTTCTCCTACAGCACTTATAACTTTCAATCTCTCATTATCAGCAATGAGTGTGTCTTGAACAATGATTGACACTGAATGTTTCTTTAATAAATGAATGTATGACTGCAATGACAACTCTAAGTTCATTAAGGGGAAGAAGTAGGTTTTACTCATTTTCTATTCTGCAAGGCATACCAATTCAAAATAAAGTTATCAGCCATGAAATTTATCTTGAAATTACCCCCCCCCAAAAAACAAAGGATTTCTCTTTGTAATACTCAACAGAAATTATTCAAATTCTAATTTTTACCTCAGTTTCCCCAAATCTGAACTTACTATGAACAAGAAATATTATACAAAATAGTTCTTACTATCCCCATTGCAACTACCAGAATATTTAAGCCATTGTCACTTCTGTGTCTGACTAGTGCTACAGCTGGCTAACTTATCTCCTAGTCACCACCACTGTCTACATACCTCAGTCCATCCTTTAATCAGAAGCGATAGTTCTAAAATGTAAATCAGATTTTGTCACTCTGCTCCTTAAAATCCTCTAATGGCTTCTCATTGCATCCAGAATAATAAACTCATTACCATAGAGTATAAGGCACAACATGATTCAGTATTGCTTACTTCTCAGACATCATTTCTCTTTAACTACCTCTCATTTGTTATGCTCCAGTCATGCTAACCTCCTCTCTGCTTGAACATGCCAAGTCCATTTTCAGCTCGGTATTTAACTTGCTCTTCCTTATCTTGTAATGCCCTTCCCCTAGATGTTCCAGAGCATTCTCTTCTATGTTGTTCAGGTTTCAATTCAAATGTTAGTGAAGACGAGTTTTCCTAATAATCCTAGGTACATTAACCATTTTTATCTTCTTTGTAGCACTGATCAGTACCTGATATTTATTCACACATATATCATAGCTTGCCATTTCCAGAATGTAATATCCCTGATGGCAGGAAGGCTGCTCCGGTCTTTGCTGTATTCTCAGTATCCTACTATTCTGCCTAGCTGTCAATACAAACTTGGTAACTGATTTCTATTGCTATTTTTCAGCATCTATTTTTGTGCCAGGTTATATGTTAGATACTGGGCACTCGAAGTTAAGTAAGACACAATCTTTGCCTCTAATGTATTCACACTTTGGCAGGGAGACAGATGTGGAGACAATTCTAGCATGGTGTTATAGGTGTCAAGTTAGGGGAGTCACTGGGTGCTGCAGAAGCTGTGAGGAAAGAGTGCCCAAATCAGCCTGAGGCAGAGTGCAAGAGAAGTCAAAGTTTTTCAGGAGAGGTGATGCTTGAGCTGGAGCATTAGGTTTGGAAGATGTGTGTGCAGGGGTGAGGACGCAAAAGCTAACTCGAGTCAGAAGAAAAGGCATAACACACCACAGCAAATTCTGGGAACTTGAGTTAGTTCGGTGTGGTTGGGGCTTGGTATGTGAAGGAGGGATTGGGAGATGACACTGAGAGGTAGAGCAGATTAGTAAGGCCTTTAGATGATCTAAGTAAGGATTTTGCAGTGATCCTACAGACAATTGGGAGCTATTGAAAACATTAAAGGAAGATTTTTGGTGGTAACATGTATTTCCATCTCTAAAGGCAAGAGGGGGTACCACCGAGGCCAAACTTGAGCTGCCACTAATGCACGTCCACTGATCCCAATCTCTGCTGTGCCCGATGGGCAAGCCCTGCACAATGACACACGTACCCGACAGATACAGGGCTTTGTCCACCATGTACTCTTCAGCAAAGCGAATGTGACAAAAGTTCTTTTTGCTTTTCCGAATAGCAATGATCTCTCCACACTGTTCGAACACCTCCACGATGATCTGCTCAGTCCCATTTTCAGGCAGACCTCCCACAAACACTGTTTTGCATCCTGGTGGTCTTTCTCGGGTTGCAGGAGGTGGAAGATCTACAGTAAGTGCAAAAGCATTTGAAATTAAAATATTTGCTTGGGACAGACCTCTTAAAAAGCTAACATGTCCCAGAGATAGCCCAACTGTCCCCATCAGACTTTTGCATGAGAATCCCGGAAGCAAGTCCCCGCCAAGGTGCTCATCTTACTGCTCCACAGCAAACTGGCTACACGAGCCTGAAAATCATTTTATTCAATGGTTTGGTGACCATGACGTCTACAGGTTATATAAAGACTCAGACATACCTGCCCACGCCAGCGAAGGTTTATTTACTTTTGTTCTTTACTTTTACTGTGGCAACCCAATTCTGCCCAATTTTCAATCATTAAGAAAGCAGTAGAGGGAAATCCCACTTAATGAATTAGAAATTTCAGGAAATCTCAGAACCGAGGTCCGTGAGAGAAGGGTTTGCTCAATTCTGTGTGTAGTTCCTATATACACTGTGATCAGGCTCACTGGAAGAACTGTTTCAGGATTAATTTGTTGATGGCGTGAATATTTACAAAAATATTTATACCTGTCAGTATGAGCTGGTCAACAAAGTCAGCCAGAGTACAACCCATCCCATCCCTTTTAGGTTCTTTGTTTTTTGACACCAGGGAACCATACTCAAATTCCTTGCTGGAACGGTGAGGTCCAGAGCTGATCATTCAGCAATTAGGAGGAAGCATGAAAGACAGCAGAGAAAGGAAGCTCATCTGGGAAATTATTAACTAAAGTGAGATAAATTTGGCAATAGAGAGTCATTAAAAACCTACTTAATGAGATGATTCTCTCTCTGCTTCAAAAATATGCTTTCTATTCAGTCATCTTATACATAAAGCTTGTGTCTGCCAGCTCCTTGTTGCTATTTATATGTATCAAAGCATTTTCCGAGCAAAATCCTACAGTTCATAGCCCAATAAAACAAAGCATGATGGTCAAGGGTTTTTCTAGTGTTGGTTTTGTATCTGCAAGGATTTATTTTGTGTAATCCGTTCTTTCCATTCAGCTTTTAACAATAATTCTCCCAGCTGCAGATTTGGAGAGCTCAACAACCAGTGATTACAGCTCACATGCAAAAATAAATGTGTTTCACTTTGTAGAGAGGGCCAAGGTGCCCACCTGACTCTTATCCAAGCTGGCAGGCAGATGATGTGGGCGCTTCCTGGGGTGTCAGTACCTCTAGCTTCCTCCCTTTGCTCCCACTGCCTATCTATCAGTGCAGCTCAGGATAATCCGTTTTGTTCCTGAAGTTGTCTTTTCCTCTATTTAGTCAATAAAAGGGGGTAAAGAGAGTCAGGGAACTTACAAAGTTTCTGTTAATTTTTTAATTGCCTTTAATTTCAAGAACTTACTGTCTTATGTTCCATATGAGAAACTTGAAGAGAAAAAGAGAAACAAATGAACCAGTATCTGAAATGTCTTAGTCACAGATATTAGAAAGGTTATAGCTTTAGTGGAAAAGGGAAAATAAACCCCAGAATCTCTCGAGACTTACACTATTGTGTTCTTAAAATCTGGAAGAGATTCTAGACATCACACTTCTAGTGCTGACAACTCTGGCTGCACATTAGAATCAACTGGGGCATCAAACAAAAACAAACAAACACTGACTGGGCTCACTCCAGTGACTGTGATTTAATTAGTTGGGGGTGCAGCCTGCACATTAATATTTTTAAAGATCCTCAGGCAATTCTAATGTGTAGCTCAGGTTGAAAACCACTGAGTTGGTCTAAACTCACATTACAGAGGAAAAACCCTTAGCTGAGCGAGGTAAAGTGATGCATTCAAAGTCCCCAAATTAGATAGAAAGAGAAGGAACATGAACTTGGAATCGGTAAACCTTGATTTAAATCTTAGCTTAATTATTCGCTGGGAAAATAACATAACCTCTAAGAAACCCATTTTTGTTTTCATCTATAAGATAAGAATATTGTCCCCTACATGATAAGGGTAGGATGATTGATAATATACCAGACAAGGGTAGGGTAACTGATAACATACACTGTGTATGGCATGTGGTAAATGTCTAGCACTTTACAGGTTCCCTATCGGTTGTCATTATAATGTTACTGTTCTTTGCTCTTAGAGAACCCAGCTTTCTTAATTACCAATTGCAGGCTTTCTAAAGCCCTATCACAAGTCCAGGCTGGAGTGGCAGCTAAGACCTGGGCATCTAAACTCCGAACTCCTTGCTTTATCCAGACCTTTAGATACACTGGATTTGGGAAGGAATCAGTTTTATCAAGAGGACTCTGTAGCTATAAAGACACAATTGGTTTTGAGTGTGGAACACAATTCAGTCATTGACTATTTAGGTAAAGAACATTCCCAATTAGCATTTGGGCATCTATGTAATTTAGAGCCACATTTTCAAATCCAAGGCTTCTAAATTCCTGTTTTAGAATAAATACTTTTGAAGTTTACAATTTGAAGGAATTAAATGGTGAAGAGTCCTTTTGTGAACCAAAATAATCACCTTTTTATTTTATTTGAGGTTGCTTAGTTAGGTCTACCTTTGCCCAGTGGAAGACTCTAAGGAATGTCTGGTTACTGCTACTGTTACATGTAACACTGAAGACACAAAGGTTCTTTCCCCTGACTACATTTGTGGGTTTTAAAAATTCGGCAATGAAATCATCACTCTATTTAGATATAGTGATTATTCTATGGTGACTCTATGCTAAGTCAAGGAGTATAAAAGGCACTAAGAGTTGTGTCAAGAATGCTGGGGATTTATTTATTTTCCTTGGATAAACGTAGAAAGCCTCTTTGATAGCATTTGCTGAGATTTAGGTATATGCCACCAAGCAAGGCAACAGGCTGCACTATCTTCCTTAATGGATAGTACTGTTCTTTAATTAACAACTCAAAGCACTTTGTTTTCTGAACCTGATTTTCTAATCCCATTGAAATATAGTGATCTGAGTACAGCCACGATAACTCCATAGGAAAGCAAATTCAAAGTCCACCTATTAATCAGGTGATGTGCTAAGCTCTCGTAACACCCCAATCTCTACTCCAACTGGGAAAAAAGAAAACTTTCATGAAAACAATTCAAGATAACTAGAAGTATAAAGAACTCTAATCTCTGGTAATGGAAAAGGAGGAGCTTCTAGCAATTCTAATTATCCAAACATCCACCATGGGGAGCTGTGTTGGGGCAATCAGCATTAAGATAAGAGTTACTGCTGATCTTTGAGAACTGAGGCTGGGAGCAGCATGGAGGATCTAGAAATCACTTGCATCTTGATTTTCAAAAGAGCATCACAGACTACTCAACTGGTTTGCTAGAATTTACTACTGCAAAGTCTTTGGTTTTATTAGACAGCCCAAGATTGAAGCCCCCCCCCCAGATAATCAGCAGGGGTCAGATAGATTTTAATATAATCCTAACTGACCGGAAATAATCAGAAGGCTGGAGAATATTTATAAATTCTCAATTTACCCTCTTTCCCTAATTCTCTTTATAGAATCCAGATCTAGGAGATAAAATGAGGTCTGCTTGTTTTGAGATGGTAAAATGAAAAATAAAATGTTCTTTTTGTTTTATTTTTAGCTCCTGGCTACTTTCCTATATGTCTGGACACAGAGAGCACATGACATTCCACCATATATTCCTGTGTTCATTGTTATTTCACAGTGGATTCAATATGCAACGTCTTTGTAAAGAAGGTTTATCAGTGGAAGGGAAAAATCTTGGCAAAATTGACTTCTCTGGAGAGATGGTGCTGTCCTTTTCCTATACCATGAAATGAGACATGCTAATTGGGACTGTAATAAATTTCTAATGGCCACCCTATGACTGCTTCAGAGATCTTTCCTGCGCCCTGTCTCTGACTCTTGGGAACCAGAGGGTGTTGCTTCTAGAACAATGGGGTTCTCTCTCACCATTTATCCTGACCAAAGTACCTTTATCTTTAGGAAAATGGTGAACACTCAGCTCCAGCCTACTTTGATTCACTGAACTTTTAGAACAGAAATGATTTTAACTAATCTTGATCAAAGACATTAAGTTATATACCCAAATCTCATGGTTATTTAGTGGTAGAGATATGAGATATGAAAATAGGCCTGTGTCACTTCAGAGTTCTAGGATGTAACCATGACACACACTGCCTGCTCCTGTGAGGGCACAAAGCTCTATGTGCATCTACTAGTTCATTCTGGCTTTTTGTGATACATTTTGAGAGGCTTTACCTAGATAAATAATTTTTGTGGTAGCTATATTTTTAATGCAAAAATACAATACTTTTAGAGCTAGATGAAGCTTTGGAAATAATCTAACCCAATATCCTCATTTTACAGACAAGTAACCTGAGATGCAGGAAGGTTATGTGACTAGCCCAAGATCCCACAGGTAGCTAGTGACACAGCTAGAAGTAGAACACAATTCTTTTGACCTCTAATCTGGTAGTCTGTTCACTATCCTATAATATCATTTTGTGCATCTGATGTGTATTCACCTAGAAAAGTTTTGTGGGCAGATGCTAGATGTGTCTGTAAATCAGAAGGTTACAGTGGGAGGAAAACCAATAGTGTGGTGTTCTAGAAGCAAATGAAGAAAGGATATCGAGGAGTAAGGAGTAACCGACTGCATCATATACGGCTATCAGGTCAATTATAAAGAGAATTGAAAATTGACCGTTTGATTTAGTATTACAAAGGCACTGGTGTTCTTAAAGAAGGGACATTTTGAGAAGGGGTAGGGAAAATGCATAAATGAAGATTTAAGAAGAGAAGAATTGGAAACAGCTCGTAAAGATTAATCCTTTAGAGGACTTCAATTGCTAACAATTTTGAATTGTTTCGACAATTTTGAATTGTTGGAATTCCTCGGGGGGCCCTACTTGGACATCTTCTCTTCTTGATCTGTATGCTCTCTCTGGTGATCTCAGTTGTTCTTATACTTACAAATGGTCTAATGTTTCAAGAAGGATAAAAAGGTCAACAGTACTGCATATAATAGGGAGATAAAGTAATGTAAGGACTAAACAGTGTCCACTGGATTCAGCACCAATATTTAAGTGGAAATACACTAGTGTGATGAATGATTAAATGCTGTTTTAATTTTAGTACATTTCATGTAGAAATGTTCCAATAGAGGGCTAGGACTGGAGAGGAGTGTTAGGTGAGGAAGCAGTTGAACCTGCCTACAGGGTGGTAAGTGTCAAGTGGAAATTGGCCAACTGAAGACAGTTTCATGAGGCAGACCAGTGAAAGGTTTCTGAAGCAGGAGTTAGACTCAGGATGGGACCCCAAAACTATTTTAGGGTTCTGTATAGGTGAAAAGCACCTGGCTGAAGTGTCAGGTAGGAGAGAAGGGAAGGAACTGATGGTTAAAATATTTTCTAATGAAGCAATGAGACAGTAACAGATCGAATGGGTACATAAAGAGACTTGAGGGACCCTAAATTGCAGACCTTATTGCAGTATCAGAGGGATATCAGAAACCATTGAGTGCAAGAGAATTTGGCAGACAGGTAGGGTAAGTAGTGGGGTTTCTAATCAAGATTTTATCAGACAGGATTATTTGGTTCTGGAGAAAACAAGGGATTCAGCCTGTCCCTGTTCTCCCATGTCACCTTCAAAAAGTCCTGGGACTATTAATAAAAATGGCACTTGCTGAGCTTTTAGCAGAGAACCACAGGAGGCTTCTCCGTTACTGCTTTCCCCACCCAGTTAACCTGAGCCCCATTTTAACAAAATTCAAGTTCTACAAAGGAAATAGATACCAGTTTTCTTCAAGCTGTGTCAGGGGTGTTATTATAAATTCAATTCCAAAGTAAGGTTCCCTCTCAGAAGCCACCACTTTACTTTCACTAGCTGCTCTGTCAGCATTCTTAACAGAGTTGAAGAACTAAAGGACTGAGCTGTGAAGGTAAAATGTTGCCCTCTCACACTGTGGCCCTTCCAACTCCGAACTGAGAAGGCAGTGGGTGGGGAAAGAGAAATATATTTGAGAGATGTCTGCTTCTTTTACTAGAGACTAGCCAAAGTGAGAGCCCCTTTAAGCTGTGTATTCGTCCATTCATGTAAAGACTGTTCACCAAAGTGGTCTATGTGCACAAGTCATCTCTGCTATTCTTTGGAAACTTAGAAACTGAGCATCTTGTAAAGTCATCTCTTGCATCCAACCTAGACATTACAGGTCCTGAGCCATCCTGCTAGGTTAGACTTGATCAAGACAAAGCAACCCTCTTGCAGGTTGACTATGTGATGACGTAATGATTAAATCAGCAGGGCTTTACCTTTTCATAAGCAGGAGATTAAAATACTGGCAACACCTAAATTCATGGCTTTTCAAGTGAAAATGGTAGTATCATGGATGCACAGCTTTCTCTAATCCACAAGCAACATGTTGGAAGAAAGATGGAAAAGTCCATTGTCCCTTTGCAGAGACATGCGCACTAAGAATAAGAGACTAGGGTCCAACAGCACCGCTCACTCACCTAAGCACCGAACATATATCCACAAATGGCCACTTGAGAAGGCAGGTAAGACTGACTAGGGCTGTCTTAGTCTCCAAGCCCTAATTTTCCTGTGACATGCTAGCTCTTCTCCCAATGTGGTCCTCTCAAGACGCCGGCCTCTTATATCTCTTAATGGTTTGGAAAAAGTACCCTACTGATCACCGAGTTCAAGGAACTGAAAAAGGAATTTAGAACACTCTTCACTAGCAAAAAGAGCCAAGATAATGAGTCTTACCAACCCTAGCTGACTCAAATTTTCTTGGTTATGAACAGACCATACTAAGTAGACTCTGTGTCTCTGTCTGGGCCTGATGCCATGATTAACTGGTTCCTATGTAAAGTAGGAGTTGACGTAGTTGACTGAAGTCCATGCCAAAGGTTCATGTCTATCACGATAAGACAAGTTCATTTGATCTGTGGTCTGAACCCCCAAGCATGTCCCTTAAAAACTCTAATCTCTAAGCACTATAGTGGTGGCCCCCTTTAGTAGGCCATGCAGCACCACTAAAACTGTGGAAGATGTTCTAATGAGGCTTGGGTCACATGCAGAAGTAGCTTCTGATCCTTTTAAACAAACAGAACTCCCAACAGATCCAGAAAAAAGTCTGAGTCAATTATTGTCGCTGCTAGAGTTTCAATGAAATATGGCCACTCTATCTTTGCAGATGTTTTGAAGAGTCTAAGAAGAAATTTATTCATTACTGACAAGCTAGAACTCTAGATCATTTCCATATGAAATGCACTGACTGGATGGCTGCAGGTAGTCTGAACTAGTCTCAATATTCTTCTCTGCCCTCAGAGTAAGTTGAACTTCACCTCACTGCCTATTACCGCCCATCAGTTGTTTAGCAGCAGTTTGAGTGATGTGTGCATAGCTGGTAGCAGTGGCGGGTTCTTAGTACCGCATGTACATTCTCATGTGATTCAGGGATCCTCAGGCATCTCTATTTCTGCCATTGTCAGCACGTGGGCTGGTGATGAAAAGGAGAGACTGCAAATGACAGTGTTGAGCAATTTGTGTCAGGTGCCTCCTTCTGTACCAACACTTTTTAGTTCTTACGAGTGGCCTCAGAAACATGTTTTGTCATCTGGTCTGCAACCAGCATACAGAAATCTACTGTTCTGTGCCTAAAATTCAGCCTTGCCTAGTAAGGGAATATTTTCCCATCTTCTGTTTTCTAGGTGAACCTTCTATATACACAACCATGAAGCCCTCGGGTATTCTTTTGAAAAAGAAGAAAGTGTTTCTAGACACCAAAACATTTTGAGTTGCGTGGAGACAAAGCAGAGTATTACTTGGGTTCGGAGGGAAGAGCGTGCAGCTTTTACAGTGGATGATCTCTTTTACTACTGGCATATCTGGTGGAATTGGTGGGGGCACGATTCCCAAACCAGGCATCATTGGAGTTATCGGTGGAATTCCAGTCATCATTCCAAGAGCAGGATCAAAGTCTAAAAAGGAAAGGAAAGAAAAAACAATAAATGACAGTAGACAAGGTCAAGTGGAGCAGACTGTTACCATATAAGCTTTAAACCAAAGGTCTTTCAACGACAGAGGCAAAACATTTACGAAAACAGGAAACTAACATCACCAGGTCTTAAATATATTAGTTGTGCATTTTCCTTTTGAGATGGGGCTGATTTTTTTGACCAGTGTCTATTTAAACCTCTACATCTCATTTCGATATCGAAGGCCCTTCTGCTAGTTCCCAACATACACCCTCTGCTCCGTTCAGCCAAGGCTTCTTGCTCTCCCTTGTAGCACTTACTGTCTCATTGCAGTATAGCATGGTGTTCAGAGCACACAGCTTTGGGGATCAGGCAGGACTGGGTCCTAGTTCTACCATTTGATTATTAGCAGGATGAATCTTGCAAACCTCCATTTCCTCATTTGCAAAATAAGGCTAACACGCTCTATTGTACAGGGAGCTGTGAGGATAAACAAAACCATGAATGTAATGTGCTTAGCACCATTCATAGCACGAAAATGCTCAATAAATAACTATTCTCTATGCATTTCATAATGCTGTTTCCACTGCCTGGAATCATTTGAGACCTTGTCCCCCTCAATTATCCCGGTGCTTCAAGACCTGGTTTAAGTCCCACCCTCCCTGAAGAACACTTAGGTAAGTCTGGTTTGTTCTTACCTCTGTCTCAAATTTGTTCTATGCCTGTTGCCACTGAATTTTATTTTGTCTACATACACAATTTCACTCACCCCAAATCACTGTCAACATTACATCCACGCAGTATTTCACGTGATCTGTGAAAGACATACCATGCCAGCCAGCTGGAAGGATTCACTTGCCAGGTTATGCTCCTGGAGCCAAGACTCTGGGAGATCTCCAAAGGCATGAGCTCTGGAGCTTCTGGGGGCATCAAGTTGACCCTCATGTATGGTAGAGGATTGGAGGGTGCCCCCAAGGAGAGAAAAGGAGTCTGGATGCATACGGGTTCAGTTTGAGATTGGAAGCCCTTACTCAGAGGATGCTGCCAGCCCTGGTCAGTCCCAGACCCTGGAAGGGCCTTAGGAAATGTCAAGAGAGGTGTTTCCTAGGCTCAGAATCCCCATAGGATCTGCTTGGCACTGAGGGCATCTACCCTGCCGGTACTGCTTGCCTGGCTAGTCCTCAGCACTGGAGGGGGTTTAGAAGACATCGAGGAAGGCATTGCAAAGCACAGGTCCCTGAGGTGCAGGGCAGAGGCCGCGCTCGTCTGGACCTAAAGGTCTTACTGATTTCATTATTTAAGTTTTGTCTCTATATAAATAAATATACTAAAGAAATAAATTTTGTGTCTGTATCAAAACACACGTTCTGTAAGAGAAGGGAATGACTCGATCCTGTTTCCCCACTCCTCCCGTTTCCCCACTCGTCACCCTGCGCTCTGCATGCACAGCACACTGCAGACACTGCTGCGTAGGTGTCCTGCTAATGCGCAGGCGCTTGCAGCAGCAGTAGGAGGTGCTACTCTCAAAAACTTCACCCTGCTCACGACACGGTCCAGAGGGGCAATGCTTGTAAACGGGTCCTCAGGCGGCTCTGCACGCCCTGGGGGGCTCTCTGAGCTGGAGGAACATCTAAAGAGTAAGAAGACTCTGGCTTCTACAGGAGCAGGGGAGCAGAACTTTAGGCCTAACAGGCCCAGTACAAGGGAGTCCTGTGACTGGGCAGAAGCGCACATGAATGGCACGTGGGCATACCTCATGTAAAGCCAACCCAAGAGAGCTGGGGCATCTCCCATCCTCCCACAAGCCTGCCACGCTAAGATGGCATGACTCTGGACAAGTTTGGGAAGAAAGAAGTTTCTTCTAAGAGAATTATCACTTTTCTGGAAAGAAATTTACTTTTAGCCCTCCTACGTCATCTCAGCCGACCGGCACATGGGCGGGCATGCACCCGCCCTGCAGCTCGATCTACTCTTCCCCACACTGCACTGGGCGCAGGGTTTACGGAGGGTCTCCTTACTTTCTGAGTGCTTCCATTTCCTTCTTGGTCTAAGTGAGGATAACTGGTGACCTTTAGCTCCAAGGATGAAAAGTCAGGGAACATGTGAAAACTTCTGGCATGAGAAGCAGTGGCAGCAGTGCTGAAAAGAAGTTTCCTTCCTCCCATATAAATCTGCAGATGTATATCAACAAGTCCACTTATTCAGACATTCATCCCCATATTCCACAAACATTTGTGATGGTCTCCTCTATGTCAGGCTCCATGTGGGGGTGGGGTGGGCAGGGGTCCAAGCCTTCCTCCCTAGCTTGGGGAACTTAAGACCCTGGATACCCTGTGTTTCTATGCTCTAGAATAGGAACACCATGGTTAACAATGGCATTTATGTCTCTGGAAAATCTGATTCCTTGGATAGAAGATTTCAGAAAAATCGCTCACAACATCTCACCCATTTCCAAACTTAATTTTCAGTAGGGAAAGATCAGATTTGATGGTGTACCAACTAAACCATCCCACCTCCTTCCCCTCTCCTATTGAAATGTTTGTCTTCCTTTTATGGTTCCACTGCTTCTTCACTGTCATTCATATAGTTCTGTCACCCACAACTCTACCTTACCACAGATTACAGAAACATTAGTTCATTAAACAAGTTCCGCCACTCTGACAGAAAGAAATGCCTGTCTCTATGAGCTGTCTACTAAGAAGTGGAGACAAACAAAACACACACACACAGGATAAATATAACTTCTGACTGATGTACTCACCACTCTGCTCTTTGGTAGATTACATTAATATTGTATGAAATTCATTTAAAAACAAATGTATTCACGACATAAGACTAAAGCCAGAGTAGATAAATGCCCTTTCTTCCTTGTATTCAATAGGCCAGGAGTTCCACAGGTCACCGTGCGCAGCAGGGCTTGCTAGAGAGCAGGACACGTGTGACACTTCAAAGACTCCTATCACACTGATTATTTCTTTTGTTTATCCTCAACTACTAATTACAAGAGTAGATGTCAATTTCCAATGTCAACCAAGGAAACAACCATTTGAACTCATGGGTCTTATGTAAGTATTACAGAACCTGAAAAACCAAAGAAGTCCAATAATTTACAACACACTGAAGTAACACACCGGAGAAACTCTCCCCCCTGGTTAGGCCCCTGGCCTGGTTTCAGGAGTAGTGACAACAAGTACATAGTATGGCCAATTATGTTAGGAATTCAAACCTCTGAAGGAGATTTGAAATCATAGAAGATTGTGGAAAAGGTTAAGGTATTCCTCTGAAGTCAGTTTCACAACAGAGAGATACCTGTTCTGTGTTCCTGTCACCATCTGTTTTTCTAGCACCCTTTTTCTAGCCTTCTCGGAATAGCCATTGCTGGAAGTGTCGTACATAATGACATTGGTTTGCATTATTTGTTCTGATTCACGAACTTTCTGAAGTTTCACTTTACTGGAAATGCTGCATATACGGTGTGTTCGTTGAGTCAGCTTTCTCCTCAGAGTTGCATGACTACAAGTCGCGTTTCAGTGCAGCCTTAAGCTTTCCTGCTGCCTACTTGTGTTTGCTCAACCTAGAGTAGTTACCTGGCAATATTATTAGCCTCCGTTCTCTGTACACACCTGAGCCAAGGAGTGACAATGAGGCCAGCAAATATCATTTACATGCTGCTATCCAGTGATCCATATGTCCATCCAGTCAATATTTTTTGAGGCCAGGTCCTATGCCAGGTGTTGGGGCTGATGGAATGAATAAGGCAAAATCCTTAACCTCCCAGTCCAGGTTGGAAACAGCCATGCAAATCTGCAACATCAATTATTATCACCATCATAATTGTTTATTAGGTGCTTATATGTGCTAGGCCCTGTAAACTAAGTATTTTATACAGTCTCATTTCAATAGAACTTGTGAGCTCGGTACTCTCACAATCTTCCATTTTATAGACAAAGATAACTATGAAGATGAATTCTTCTGATAAGAGCAGTTTAGTTACTTGCCCAAGGTTACACAGCCAGTAAGAGCCAGACCTAGGATTCAAATCCAGTTTTAAAATCAAATATTCTTTCTTAACTACTGCACAGCTTCTCGATGTAGTATGACAATTGTTTTAATAAGTTAATTGCAGCTATAAGGTGAAGAACGCACAGCAGATGAGCAACAAAATACTTCCATACAATTTTTTGAATGTGGTAAAATAAAGGTAGATAAAAACTCTTTGACACTCCTTTCATTTAGAGGTGAGATCTATCTCTGCACTTTGAATCTGGATGGGGTCTAGAACTGCCCTGACTGACAGGATATGACAGACTCCATATAAGAAATCACAAACTGTAATAAAACTCATGGTGTTTTAAGCCACAACCTGTTCTAGGTACTGGTCAGCCACACAGTAATAGGTAAGGGGAAACTGCACAGGCCTGGGGAGTAGGGTGTGACTGGTTAATAGAGTTAGTTGTTTTCAAAGAACGAAAATAGAAAGTATACCAAACACTCACGCTAGACTATGATTTTTCTCAGATTAATGTTGATACTTTGGGAGCCTGCAGGGCCGATACTGATGCTATTTTATAGAAAATTAGGATTCCAATTCAGGTATACAATTCTGCTACATTTTTGTATTTCTTCTGAGTGCTTACAAACTTTTCTGGAAAGGTTAAGAATTACGGTTGGGTATTGGGAATTTTTTTTTTAAAGATTTATTTTTTATTTATACATACAAGCAGGGGTACAGGCCAGAGGTGTGAGGCGGCGAGAGGTTCACCAGACACGGAGCGGGGAGCAGAACAGGCAGATCAGAAATACACTGCTGAGGGGAGCAGCGGGCGAGGCAGGAGAGGTCTGCCACACCATGTGGGATTCTCCCCGGCCGGGCGTCGAACTCGGGTCGCCGCTGCCGACAGCTCCACAGCGCAGCGCTCAACTGCTGCGCCACCGGGGAGGCCCGGTATTGGGAAATTTTAACCCACTAGAGTCCTGACTGCCTCGTCCACATACAGATCCTTGGAAAGACTTTTCAGACAGCTGACCTGACGAGAGAACACAGATCTTTAAGTACAGCCTGGCTGAGCTGTGAGGTGATACTCAATTTATCACCGGCCCTCTTTGAAATAAAGCACGTTTCCCACTATTTTTGCACAGTGATTCAAATTCTACCAAAATCTATCCTGCTTATCCAGAAGATCATTTAAACTCTTATTTTAGGAGAGCTGGAAAGCTGATGTCAGGCCCTGGCTCAGTAACAGCAAACAAGGTAACAAACTAGTATCAGTTCGTAAAGACTCCCCTCAGTAAATCCCAATGTTGATGCCTAATTTCTGCCAATGAAGTTTTATTTCTTAAGAACAAGCTTTTGAAAATATCTACATCTCTTGCCCACCGTTCCTCTACTCATTCCTATTAATTTACACTTGTTGGAACATTTGATAGGTTTGATAGACTCAGGGTCGTGGCACTTGACTCGCATTCACAGATGCTCCTTTGGAGGACATTTCACACTGCACATGTGGTTCACGGATTTCTGGGTTTTAGAGAGGAATAAAATTTAATTATATACATACATATATTTAAGGCTGTTAAGCTCTTAATTTGCCAAGAAAAGATGGAAAAATAATAGAAACTAACCAATGTACAATTTATGTAGTTAACAAAAGAATATTTCAAACCCAAAAATTTAGTAAGTCCATATTGTCAGAATAAAGAACAGTCCTTTCAATGAAGCAAATTCAGCTTCCTGAAAAATCCACTATATTAGTTTTTACATTTTGCAGTGGACTAGGGAAAGCAGTAGTGACTGGTTCTGGGCTGTGCACCAGTGCAGGCTTCTGAGATCACTCAACTACCTCAGTGAGCATGTACCCAGATATATGAAACTTCCGAGAAAAATTTGAAAAGTTTCTTTCAAAACTGAAATGTAAAACACACACACAGAAATGTTTAGGGCCAGGAAAAGTTTTGCTTCTCCAGAGGATTAGAATATTTTCTCTTGGGGCCTCCCTGGTGGTACAAGGGGTTAAGTCTCAGCACTACGAAGCTATCAGCAACCACTGCAGCATGAGCTCGTTCCCCAGCCAGGGAGCTGACCCACATGGCGCAGCAGACCTCTCCTGTCTTGCCTGCTGCTCCCCTCAGCAGTGTATTTCAGTCAGTTCACCTGTTCTGCTCCCCACTTTGTCTCTGGTGAATCCTCTCATCCCTCCACCGTACCTCTGGCCTAGACCACAGTTCCTGTATGCATATATAAATAAATCTTTTTTAAAAAGAATATTTTCTCTTGCAAATCATTCAACTGATTGGGTTTCCCTTTTTGTAGTGGCTTCCTGGCCACAGGTTAGGCTCAACTTCAGCCAGGCTTATTTTGGATGCTGTTGCCACAATCCAATATGTGATGTGAGATGATAGTCTAGTTTCATTCTTTTGCGTGTGGCACTTCAGTTTTTCCAGCATCATTTATTGAAGAGACTTTCCTTGTTCCAGCATATATCTTTTGCTCCTCTGTCATAGATTAGTTGACCATATATGTGTGGTTTTATTTCCGGGCTTTCAATTCTATTCCATTGGTCTGTGTGTCTGTTTTTGTTCCAGCACCATGATGTTTTATTTATTTATTTTAAAGATTTATTTATTTATGCATATAAGCTGGGGTACAGGCCAGAGGCATGGGGCAGCAAGAGGATTCACCAGGCACAGAGTGGGGAGCAGAACAGGCAGATAAACGGAAATACACTGCTGAGGGGAGCAGCAGACAAGGCAGGAGAGGTCTGCCGCACCATGTGGGAATGTCCCCAATTGGGCGTTGAACTCGTGCTGCCGCTGCCGACAGCTCCACAGCACAGCGCTTAACCACTGCACCACCAGGGAGGCCCCATGATGTTTTAATTACTATGGTTTTGTAGTATAGTTTGAAGTCTGGGCATATAATGTCCCTATTCTTCCCCTTTTCAGTTGGGAGAGCTTTGGCTATTTACTGTCTTTTGTGATTCCAAAGAAATTTCAGCAATATTTGCTGAAAGCTCTCCAAAGCACCCCTGAAGCCTACCTAGTGATGGTGCTCTCAAGACTCCTCATTCAAAGAAATCCATTTCTTTGAAGAATGCCACTGACATTTTTATTGGAATTGTATCCAATCTGTAAATTGCTTTGGGTAGGATAGGCATTTGGATAATAATGATTCTCCTGATTCATGAGCAGGGAATATCTTTCCATATCTTTGTGTCTTCTATTTCTTTTAAGGCCTTTTACCTCCTTGGTTAGGTTTGTTCTTAGGTATTTAATTTTGGGGGATACATTTGTAAATGGGATGATTTTCTTAATTAAGGCAGGAATCTTTGTCCTTTTTGTTCATTCCTTTATCCTTAGGACTTCTTGAAGTACACTGTATATAGCAGGTCTCAGTAAAGAGCTCTGGTATGAATGAAGAATAAATGGTCACTCGATTACTCTTCATAATAGTTTCCATGAGGAGTCTTAAGAACACCATCACTAGGTAGGCTTCAGGGGTGCTTTGGAGAGACATTCATTCTAACTGGTTTAGTGTTTTACCTACTATTAGCTCCTGAAGTGTCCACCATGATGATGTACAAAAGTCTCCTTTCTCAGCATCTCAATCTTATCTGCTAATGAAGATATAGTCTATCAGTGGAAGATATTAAAAATAACAGAAACTGAAGTCCAGGCCTACTTGAGGACCCTGTAGAGGAGTGGCCTGTCATGTGTTGCATATTCTCATTCTTTATTTGTTACCATCAAACTTGGCCTTCTGGGTCCAGGGAGAACTACTCCCAAGATTGACAACCCCTTCCTCAGTATATCTTTTATGTCGTCTATATGTTACATTTTTTTATCCACTTGATCTTTCTTGAGCTTAGAGTGGTGTGTTAAAGTCTCCTACTATTACTGTGTTTCTATAAATGTCTCCTTGCATCTCCTATAGTTTTTATAAGGTGGCCTTAATGTTATTTGATGTACGAGTGTTTATAATTTTCATATGGTGAAATGCAACTTGTGGCATTAAAAAGTGTTCTCATGTTTTAGGTATTTGGGGTTGAATTGTTCTTAATTTGATATCAGGATGGTAGTCTTGCTTTCTTATTTCTGTTTCTCCGGAATACCATTGTTCATTCTCTTAATGTTTTGAATCACCTTTTCACAAAGCATATAGTTGAGTTCTGTTTTCTGCCAAATTGATAATATTTGACATAACTGATTTAAGTTCATTCATATTTATTGATATGACTGATGTTTTTCAACTATATCATTTTACAATATAACAATGTGAGTTACATTATATTTGCTTGTTTCCTTACCTAACGTATTTTCTTTGTTTTTTTCAAAAAGCATTGTGACTCAAGGTTTTCACCTTTTATTTTAGCAGTCAATTTTGTATTTATACTTTTATAGTACCCTTAATCCTATTTTATTTACCATTTCACAGTAGATTTTTCAGCTTTTAATGGAATCCTTTAAATCTCAATTATTGACTATACTACAATCAATGAGTTTATTCTAGTTTTCTCTTTCTCTTTCTGGATTTAAATAATTTTACTAGAAATCATTTCACTTTACCAGCCTCTCCCTGTTTTCAAAATGAAGATATCAAGAAAAGCCTTTATTTCATTTATAAATACAATGATTAACACTGACTATAAATCTAAAACTTTTCTATTAAATTTATATTTAATAAAAATGCAATGCACACAATGTTGAATATATTGAATTGAATTCAGTGAATAGCTTATGTGCAATAAAAATCCACAAAAAGTGACAATGCCCATTGATGGGCAGGATCTTGCTTGGGGAATACAGTTCATGAATCCACATTCTCCAACATCTTTCACTATGGAGGTAGCATAGTCAATACAACGGAGACACCATAAGGAGAGACTCTTCTCTTCTAGGACTTCAGAAGCTCCACATTGGCTGCTAAGGATATTTCAGTTGAGGGGGAAATAAAGAAAAAAACACACAGTATTCAATGAGTACCCCTTACTTGGTCCATCCTTGCATTCATCTAGGATGATGGGCATAAAAATGTTTCTTATGCACAAGGCCTGGCTCTTTTCGATGCCTTTCTTCATTTGAAAACTAACATTGCTCTTATTTGACCAGCTTAGAAAAGCAAACAGTCCTGCAGGAAAGACAGCTTCCATTCAGAGGGGGCTCCTAATCTGCCATGATTTTGGATTAACTATTGAAGAGCAGCTGGAGAAAATGCCAAGTTAGGTGAAAGTGAGCTCCATGCCAAACCCCTGAGATGGCCTGGATCAGCTCCTCACTCAATGGGCAGACACTGTCATGATGCCAAGTGTGTGCCCAGAGGACAGTATGGATTTGAGCTCTCGGGAGGAAGTCAAGGAAGCTTAGGTATCATTTGCTTTTCATCATTGCCAAAGCCTTTTCTATTGTTACAGATAGGCCAGATGAGACAGGACAAAGAAAAGTCTGCTAGCTCAGGAGGAAACCTACTAAGGGGCAGAAAAGTAGCTGAATTATTGAGCTATCAGTGAGTGGCCCCTTGGAAAACAGATGCATATGGCTCATTTGCTGCCTTTTCCATTGTAAGGTCTTGTGAGGAGTGGGAGAACACTAGAGGGAAGTTTTAGCTCATTCAGTTGAAAACATTACATAATAAAGACGGCAGACACCCTCTTCCCCAGACCTTGGCAAGAAGGGAAGACAGCACTGAAGAGCAGTGCCTAATTCTGTGGACAAGCCACTATTTGTACAGGGAGCAGTCCAGCCATCAGCAATGTAAGACACATATTATTCTCCTCACCTACCATTGTCCAGTGCTTCTCCAGGGAAAAATTTCAGCTCTGCATTTGTGATTCTTCACTTTAAGAATACAAATCAGCCACAATTCAAATTTTTGTGTATATCAGGGCCTCCCTGGTGGCGCAGCGATTGGGTGCTGCGCTGTGGAGCTGTCGGTAGTGGTGACGTGAGTTCGATGCCCAGCCAGGGAGATTTCCACATGGCATGGCAGAACTCTCCTGCCTTGCCCGCTGCTCCCCTCAGCAGTGTATTTCCATTGATCTGCCTGTTCTGCTCCCTACTCTGACTCTGGTGAACCCTCTTGCCACCCCATGCCTCTGGCCTGTACCCCACCTTCTATGCATAAATAAATAAATCTTTAAAAAATTTTTTTTGTGTATATCAGATGTGAATTTGAAACAATAATAGTCATAGCTGAGCTCACTGAGGGATTAATGTGAGCCAGATATTACGCTAAGACATTGTATCTATTAACTTAATATACATTAATTATGCATTAGCTCATTAATGCTCATAATAGCCCCGTGGCTAAGGTGCCGCTATTACTTCATTTCAGATGAAGAAACTGAGGCATACAGAGGTTAAACAACTTGCCAACTGTTACATAACTACTTAATGGCAGAGCATGTATTTATTTGAATCTAGGCAGTCTGAATCCAGAATCCATATTCTAATCTTGATTTTAAACTGCCTTCTTAAAATAATACAGAGAGGAAAAAATGATTTCACACAGAACTCGAGTGATTTTACACATAGCTTTATAAGGTATGCCTTGGTCCAGTGCTACTGCCCCACGCACTTTCAAGACAAGAAGGGCATACTACATTAAGTATCAGTATTTCTAGAACAAGATGGATTTTTAATTTTTCTGGAACACAGCTAAAGTATCATTGAATGACAAGGTTGAACGGAACCTTGAGAAGCCATTTCTTCATCGTCCTTAAGAAAACTATGGCAGAGGACTATGGGTGCTGGGCTGGTGGGTGTGTGATAGTGACTACGCCTGAAGGGGGAGATCCTATACTCCCCAAATACTAACAATGATGTCAACCAACAGTACCTTCAATAAAAAAACTTGACAAAACAAACAACAAAAAAGAAACCAACTTGTAGGTAAAGGGGACTAGAGGTAGGAATTATAACCTTTCTTGAGCCTGTAATGATGGCTTGGATGATCTTTTACTCTCTGAGCTAAGCTTTTTTTAGCTCCACGTGATAGGTACATGGCTAGGCAATAAAGATTACTTTGTGAGCATAGGTTTATGCTTAGATGTGCTAATTTACAAGTAATCTGATGTAACCTAACACTTAGTACCCTTGACATCAGAGCAGATCTGGACTCAAGAATTTTCCTTGACATACACACATACAGTTCAGATTCCCATAAACCAGTAATATTTAAGCCAGGTAAGATTTTCTAGTCATGCTAAATGGTAAAATATTGTGACTCAGGACCATTCTGGATGGAGTAAAAATAATATATAAAATTTTAATAGCTAACTTCTATTTTAATGAAATAAACAAAACTAAACAAAACCATATTACTTCCTTTAGAAATGTCTATGAGAACTATATTAATAATGATTTTTAAAGTAATGTAAAAGTCATTTAAAAATGATTTCTAATCGCCAACAATTTTGAGCACTGTATGCCAGACACTGTGATGAGCACAATTTAATTCTCACAACAAACTTAAGGGTTGGTACTATTAGTCTGATCTTATGAATGAGGAAATTGAGTCCCATAGAAGATCTATTACTGCGCAAGATGAAGTAGAAAGAACCAGGCTTGGAAATCAGGCGGCTTAACTGTGGAGTCTCAGCTCTTAACCACAACGTAATACTGGCTCTCGTCCTAATACCCTCCAATCCCAGACCAGCCCTGCTAGTTATTTAAAACGCAAGGATTGTTGCCAAATCTTGGCTATTGTGACTAACGCTGCAATGAACAAAGGGGTGCATATATCATTTCGCATCAGTGTTTTCATATTCTTTGGATAAATATCCAGGAGTAGAACAACTGGATCATATGTTATTTCTATTCTTAATATTTTGAAGAATCTCCACACTTCTTTCCATAGTGGCCACAGCATTTTATCTTCCCACTAACAGTATATGAGGATTCTCTTTTCTTCACATCTTTGCTAACACTACTATTTCTTGTGTTAGATGAAAGCAAAATTGTGGTTGCCAGAAGGGAAAGGGGGGGGGGCATTGGGAGATACATCAGGTAAAGGGGACCAAATGCACAGTGGTAGATGGAAACTAGACTTTTGGTGGTGAGCATAATATAGCATATAGAGGTACTGAAAAATAATGCTGTACACCTGAAACTTATGCAATATTATAAACCAATGTTATTTCAATGAAAAAGTTTTAAAAATGTGCTAACAACTTTAAAAGTACACATACAAAAATAAAAAGTGTCAGGAGGGGCCTCCCTGGTGGTGCAACAGGTTAAGTCTCAGCACTATGAAGCAATCCACAGCCACTGCAGCATGAGTTTGATCCCTGGCCAGGGAGCTGACCCACATGGCGCAGCAGACCTCTCCTGTTTCACCTTCTACTCCCCCCATCAGTGTATTTCAGTCCATCTGCCTGTTCTGCTCCCCACTCTCTCTGGTGAATCCTCTCACCACCCCAGTTCTTGTATGCATAAATAAATAAATATTAAAAAATATAATAAGTGTCAGGAGGTCCATGGTGCCATCATCCCAGCCCTCAGAGGAACACTGGGTATTCCTTCCAATCATGGTTGGACTAACAGGCTCAGAAGGCATCTGGTTGACTGCAGCCCACGGTATAAATTACAGTGTGGCGTAACAGTTCTTTGTCTCTGCCACATGCTCCTCAGAATCCGAGCTCCTTTTTTCTCATTCACATATCTTTTTTTCTTTATGTCTGACTTTTTATTCTTGCTTTCAATGTAATAACATTATTAAGGTTGTTGAGCATTGCTTATCCTATCTCACCTACATAATAACCTGCAAGGATTCAAAATGTAGAATCATGAAATTATTGGAGGGTGGGTGAAGGTATCTAACTACATAAACAAGTCGCAAAACAAACTAGCATCTGTTTCTCACTTATTTTTTTAAGGGAATAAAGGACACATGCATGGACACAGGCGGGCAGAAAGAGTGGCCCCCAAAAGGGACAGGTTTGTTAAAAGAGAGGTCTGCATAGTCACAGGCGGGCTGGAGGGCTGCTGTTTCTCACTTTTAACGTACTTGTGAAAACCCTGGGGATCGTGTTAAATGTAGCTTTGGATTCGCTAGGTCTGGACTAGGCATTCTTAACAGATTCTGGCATTCTTAACAGCCCCCAGGCTATGTGGACTACACTTTGAGTAGTGAGGTCCTAGACTGTCGTGCTTGCTGTCAGGATCTCAACTAAACAAATCTGGGAAGATTCATGTTTAAGATGTTGAAAAAGCACCCCTGGCCCAAGACAGCAATTTTCTAAAGTCTTCACAAACCCATTTTAATGGTTAATAGCTGATGGTACAGAAAGCTTTTCCTTGATGTCTAAACTAAACCTTTCAAATGCAGAGGCATTTTTTTCTGATTTTACTTTTAGTGAAGATAGAGTTAATATGCCATGGGTTACTTTATGTCAAAAAATATCAATAGCCATTCAATGTAAGCAGTCATCTTTGCGATGTTCCCCACCATCTCATTTCCTCCACTTTAGCAATCTAAAAGTTCTGGGATGTCTAAGTCAGTTCTCATTCGAGCTCTATGCTTAGATTTCTCTTAGAAATCTATAAAAGGAGACAAGCTTTGTAATTCCTTGCAAATTCTGTTGCCTTTTATTTCAATGGGCTATTTAAATGTTCAGACCATAGGCTGCAACAGAAATACCTCCAGCTGGCCCATCGTGCCATGGGGAGTATACTAGTAATGACTGGTCACCCAGCTTATAAAGCTCATATTACAAAAAATGCACACTCTAGGCAGAATCTGGTAAATGTCAACTTCAAAATAAATTGTTCCACCCTGTTATATTTATTACCACATAGTCAATAAAAGGAAACACTTGTGAGGTGATTAAAAATAGCATACCAGGTAAAATTGGCTGTCCAGCAATTCCCAGCGGTGCCATTCCAAGATTATTCATTGCTGTGGCCCATGCAGTTGGATCAGACATAGGCAGAGTCATTGCAGTGGAATCCACATTCAGAGTTCTACTATTATCAGCTAAAAACAAATAACAAACAAAAGCATTTGTTATATTAAGGTTTCAGTATCAAGTTTATCTATCAATGTAAACTTTGGCCAACGATAGACATGGACTGATGGAGGAGTGTGGATAAGGCTTTAATTCCAGCTTTTTACAGGGGTTAAAACAATACAGCTGGAACTAGAAGGGGAGGGGAAGGGTGGGCACAAAGAGGGGAGGGGCCAAATGGTATGTGTTAAAGGACTGTGGGTGCTTTGGTGGTGGGTATGGTAGGGTGACATACATCTGATGAGGTGTGAGCTATACCCCTGAATCATATACAATGCTGTAAACCAACATTATCTCAATAGCAGAAATTAAACAAAACCCAAAAAACCATAAACCCCAACCCAACCAAACCAAAACGATATAGCTTGAACTGGCAGGAAGTCACAGAACCTCTCTCTGTCTCTGTCTCTCCCTCATTTTCACTCCTTCATTCTCTCCCTCCCCATTCCTCCCTCCTTTTTCCTACCTTCCCTCCCTGCTTTCCTATCTCCTCCCTCTTTCTTTCTCTCCCTCCCTTCTTTCCTTCCTTATTTTTTAAATAAATATTTTATCTTTGTAGACAAGTTTTAGGTTCCAGAAAAGTTGAGGGGGAGATTTCACATGTACCCCCTGCCTGTACACATGCACAGCCTCCCCCATTATCAACATACCACCATCAGAGGGGTATATTTGTTATTGATGAAACTGCATTGATGATCATAATCACCCCAAAATCATAGTTCACATTAGAGCTCACTCGGTGTTGTACATTCTATGGGTGTGAACAAATGTATTGACACATGTACTTAAGTCTCCATGTCTTTTCATGGCTTGATAGCATTTTTTTCTTTTTGTTGAGCAATATTTTATTATCTGGATATACCAGAGTTTATTTCTCCATTCACCTGCTGAAGGATATTTTGGTTCTATCCAATCCAAGTTTGGGCAATTATGAATAAAACTGCTATAAACCGTCCATGTGCATGTTTTTGTGTAGACATAAGTTTTAAACTCCTTTGGGTAAATAAGATCCATTGCTGGATCTTATGGCAAGAGCATATTTAGTTTTGTAGGAAACTGTCAACCTGTCTCCCAATGGATGAACCATTTTGCATTCCTACCAGCAATGAATGAGATTTCCTGTGGCTCGCTGCCGCCCTCTAGCAAGTAGAACCAAGGACCATGCCTGCCGGCACCAACAGCACAGGAATGCAATGGTCAGAGCAAAGCAGAAGACCAACAACAGGAAGAAAAAAAATTACAAATGACCCTCAAAACAATTCACCACAGAAAGAAAACCCTTCTTCAGAACCCAATAATATGGACATAGAAGATTACATCTGCCTAACAGATAAAGAATTCAGAATTGCCATAATAAAAAAATAATAGAATTAAATGAGAAGAACAAAGAACTGAG